>CANYLF010806740.1:0-10006 GCA_948193215.1 Bocquillonia castaneifolia
GCTGGAGCCAGATTCAGATTCTTTGTATATTTATTATTGAAGGGGTTAAAAAGCAGCGTATATATGGCCTTAGCTCCACTGCATCATCACTGCTGGCACCATCTGCTGATCATGCGCCTACTGCATCATCACATGCACCGCTACCGACTACACAGTCGCAATCGAACATATACGGATCAGATCCTGAGTTTCAGAGAGCTGTGGAGTGATCAGTATCATCACTTATACAACATACAGTTCATCACACCGTTAGATGGATTTCAGAGTATACTCGATCGTAGGGCATCCCCGTTCCAAATGATATTCCTCCACTTCCTCTGTTTACGTTCCACCACTCCGGTAATCATCAGCCACCACCTCAGACTGATGTCGAGCAGCCGATAGTACCTCAGACTAATGTCCAACAGCAGGTAGGCACTCAGACTGATGTCGAGCATCATCACGAGCCGGATCATCAGGGAGACCCCCCTACATCTTAGGACTTTGGTTGTATGGTTTGTACTTTAGAACTCAATTGTTTTATTGACATCTGTATATATCTATTCTTTTTACTATTTTACATTTACTTTTTTTAATCGATTTTCAATTTTAATTCCAATTTCCTCCAAATTAATATTCACAATTTAATTTAATGATTGATCCGGGTTTTATATAAATACAATATATTATATATAAATTATTTTTAAAATAATAGATTTATAAACGGATATATTCGTTTCTAATTTAATATAAAAAAAATAAAAAATGAATTTGAAACGGATATATCTATTTCTAATTCATTTTTCCTTGGTCCCCGAAATTCCGTTTCTAAATAGATTAGAAACGGATTTTTTAAGATTAGAAACGGATTTTGTCCGTTTCTAATCCGGAAATTTCTTTTAGTGTACGCAAGCAGTACGCACAGCATATATATAAAGCATGTGCAAAACTGCCAAAAACAGCTTCAAATATCTCATATTTTAATCTGAAGGGTTTAATTTTTATGGGATTCAAAGCTGAGATATGTCTATAATAAGGTTAAGCCTGAGAAGACTTTAAAAGAGTTTAATTAGTAGATGCTTAGGTATAATTAAATTCATTTAAGTCAAATAAATAAATAATACATATTGATATTGTAATGAAGATATGCATGTGCTATACAACGCATATAAGCATATTCCCACACACACGAGTGCATATATACACACACACATAAGCAAATGAAATCTTCTAAAATTTTCCAGTAAATACCAACCAATCTAATGTTAGCTATTTAACCATCAATCGCAAATAAAAAAAAAAAAAACTACTAGTAATGAAGAGTGTTGACCCATGCAGACATGTCTCCTGCATGCATTGCAGTTTTGAAGCAGAATCTTTTTTATCCACGCTTTCTTTATAACCTTACCATTTCCCGTCACCTTCTGACTCTCATGCACGTTCTTGGTTTTATGTTATGCCAATATATACATACAATTGATTAATTAATTTATAGGAATACGATTAAGAAAATTAAAAGAAGCAGAGGTTTGTACGATATAATTTATTGATGTGCAAGAATAAATTAATTCATATTGGACCTTAATTACAACCACAAAATTTGCATTATCTTCCCTGTACAATAAGACACGCAAGGGACCAGGAGACAAAAATTTTTATTAATGTCTTTGCTTATCAATGTGTTTGGGAGAGAGGCAGCTTGATGTGGATCTAGATCATTTGTCTGGCTTTTTGGGAGGCAAAACCACTTGGTGGTAGCCAGGAAATTTTTTTATCCTAGATTCTCAATCCTTATATTTGGTTTTTAGTGTGGTAAATTAATGAAATGTTTTTATCTTATTACAAACTGTGTAAAATTAAGATGTACTTTTGTGTTAAAATAGGTTTGCTTGAAGCACTGCATGCATGTTTATCTTGTTTTCCTATAGCCCATTAATTCCTTAGAATCCACCTCTTTTCTTGGATGATACATGCACGGAAAACAATTTATACATAAAATCCAAATATTTTCTACGATGGTGTGCAAAGTACAATGTACCAATGAATTATATATAATTTCAGAATTTATGTTACGTTACTTCAGCAGTTAATTATTTGTATCAACTGTGTGAAGATTGTGAAAAGTGATTTAACAAAGCTTTTGTCATTGTCGTTCGTATATATGTAAAGCGAGAAATGGATTACTATTGTAGCCAATTAATGTATGTATTGAATTATTTCATGAAACATTGACAAAATTGACTCAATAATATTTTGCTCGTCAATGTCACGCGTAATTATAGGCGTGTTTGATTTTTAGTTTCATTCAAAACTAACAAACACTTCATTAAACAACGCGTTGGTTTTGTTGCTCCTCTCGACAAATTACATCAGGTGTTCGTTCTCATGGGACCTAAAAGAAACTGTTTTATGCTCATTCGTTATTGTGAGACTAAGTTTCATGACTTATTAACACCATGCTTTGCTTCAGACAATATTTATTAATTACAGAATTGCTTGGTGTCGGTCTAACCCTGTTTAACATAGAGATTGAAGTCTTACAACATTATTCAAAAAATGGAAATTTCTTATCAAATGTAAACATATGATTGGTTGGTTCACATATATCCCACCACCCGTACCCGTATGTAAACAATGGTCAATCCAAAAATTTCCCTTATTCCAAAACCATCAAGCAACATACCTTAAATATTTGCTTCTCTCCTATCCGGTTCGAATCCAATAATCCAAAGGGAACTTTGGCTGTACAAAAAATCCAATGCGATAAAATATATAGTTGCAAGAAGAAGCTTTGTTTCCTAGCTGATGTCGTTTTGGTGCATCACATTAAACACCGAGTGGAAGATATTGAACCAATTCCTATATATTTAGTCTTAATTCAAAATATCTCCCAAAATGTATACTATTTATAAATTATAAGTTATAACAGTAAGAACAATTTTCCTTCTAAATCTATTTTCAAGTAGTGCAATTTTTTTTTTTTTTTTGATAGTTAGGCGAGTGGGATTCAAACCTTAGACTCACAGGTCGATTATAATGTCTCAATCATTAAATTAATTCTTGGGAGACTTCATGTAGTGCAATTGATTCTTGATTAATGAACACATAATAAGTTGACCTTTACCAGAATAAGTGAGATTAATTGGATTGCTTGGTTTGATGTACAATATATTAATTTTAGTCCTTAAACAGCCCGTACATAGGAGGACTATATGTAACAATTCCTGCTTTTTTTTTTTAAATTTACATTTCTGATCATTAACGAAAGTCACAAAAAAATACTAGATTTCATAGATACAACTTTGTAGGGTTGGATTACTGACCGGACTAACTTGGGGTCTTGTTTGATTTGTCTGTGATAGAAAGATCAATAGGCCTCCGCAGATTTCTGTCATTTGTTTAAATTATTTTCTAATGTATCTGCATTATACTACATTACAGCTAATCAATGGATTAATCATAGGGAAATGGAACTGCAGAGAGCATGGACAGATCCTGCTAATTGTGATTAAAAATACCCAAATGCATATTTTAGAGTCATTAAATATTCTGAAAGGTTTTGTCCTGGAAGCTTACAAACTTTAATTCTTATTTATTTGTTTCAGGCTAAATATAAGTTTAATGTTAACCGATAACTAGTAAGCTTGTTTATTTCAATCAAGTTCCATGACATTGACATTAGAAACTTGGACCTACAATTTAGATAGGGGCCAGAGAAAAACTGCCCATAATTTTGTTCTCACAATTATTGGTACCCTTTGTTTTTTTTTTTTTTTTTAACTTAATTAGCCAGTCGGATTAACAGACCCTTGAGTCGGCCTTGACCAACCTTCCCTCGGTGGCACTATAAATAAGTCCACCACACTAGACAAAGGCATTCATCACCTCAACAAAATTCAGAGAAAAACCTCTCTATTGCATACATAAGAAAAGGAAAAAATTATATATATAAACACATAGCAGAAAAATGGGTTGCTGGTCTGCTGAGAATGCTACAAATGCCTACCTCAAAACCTTGAGAATGGTAAGTATTAAGTAGATAAGTTATATTATATCACTTTCCTAGTTTAATTTGTAAAACCAGGCCTTAAATTAAATATATTGGCGTTTATGATTTGCAGGGTCAAAAGGCAAAAGAGCCAGATGCAGCTGAATTCATTTCAGCATTAGCGGCAGGCAACAATGCACAACTAATGGTAGTAGCCTGTGCCAATTCGGCCACCTCCACTGTGCTAGCTCTAGTGGCTGCGGCACAACAAACAGGCGGCCGTGTCATTTGCATCCTTCGTGATCATGAAGAGTTAGAATCATCGAAACATGTCTTAGGCTCCGATGCCTGTCACGTTGAATTCGTTATTGGAGAAGCTCAAAATCTTTTACAAACCCAGTACAGTGAAGCAGATTTTGTGCTTATAGATTGTAACCTGGAAAACCATGAAGGATGTCTAGCAGCAGTCGAAGCAAGCAGTGAAAGAAAACGTAACGGTGCAGTCGTTGTTGGATACAAGGCATTTGCTAAAGGATCATGGTGGTCTAATAGCAGATCAAAAACTCAGTTATTGCCCATTGGAGAAGGTCTTTTAGTGACAAGAATAGCAGCAAGTGGAAAAATTATTGAAAGGAGAAGTAGTTGGGGTTATAATGGAAAGAAGAGCAGCCATTGGGTTGTTAAGGTAGATGAATGCACTGGGGAAGAACATGTTTTTAGAGTGAAGACTCCATCTTGGTAAACAGATTGAAGCTTTTGATCGATCGATGTTTCTTTATTTTGATATATATATATGCTCTCTATTGACGGTATATGAGGGGAGTGAATTTTTCTCCATTTTCTTGCTAGCCAATGGAAGGGACATGAGGGATTGATAGCTTTAATTAGTTACAGAAGATATAGATCTTGAATGGAAGATGTATATAGCAATCTATATACCTGTAATATCTTATATTAACGGTTAATGGAAAATATATTTGAAAATCAAATAAATGATAATATAGTATATTGTTTTCAAACTCTACATCATCACGATTCAACTTATTTTGTAATTTAAAAAATTAAAATGTAAAGCAGACAAAATAAAAATTAAAATCCAGTTTTTTTTTGAAAAAAAAAAAAAGAAAATGCTCTGTAGTTTGAACTTGAATATGGAATCCAAAATCTTAATTATAATCCCCATTCTGACTATGGAGGTGGTGTCTAAATTAGAACTATATGCTTTCAAGTAGAGTACTGATATCTGTTATACTGATCTGGTGTCAACTTGGTGAATCCAAGATAAAATGACAATTATATATGATGTGCCATATCAAACAGTGGCACAAAATTTGTCAAATAGTCTCTACTTGTTTTCCAATTGCTTTTCAAATAGTCTCTAGCTACTTGGTTGAAATACCTCACCCTCCTGTGATGAACAGAAAAGTAATTGCACTGTCAAATATATATACACACATAAATTGTTCTCAAATAGACAGATCATATAATGGCCAGGGCCAGCTGCTGGCAAATGATTGCATTGTAGAACGTAATTAAAAGTCCCTTTCTTTTGTGCATAGGTGACAGTTGTTTTATACATCAGATGTTTCAAGTATAGACTTTCTTTTCTGCATAGGTGACAGTTGTTTTATACATCAGATGTTTCAAGTATAGACCTGTTCACTGGGCGGGATTAGGCGGTTCAGGTCCGGCCTAATCAGCTCTGCACATATTTTTTATTGGCCCAAGTTTGACCTGGACCCGAATCAGGTCTATTTTTTCAAATCCAAGCCCGTTCAAATAATGTGAATTTTCGGGCTCGAGTCTGGCTTAAATGGACCTACGTCTATTTTTTTCAAAACTTAAAATCCAAACCCGTCCATGATATTTTTGGATTTGATCGGGCTCGGGCTTATGTTTGAAAATCCCTAACCAAGCCAGGCCCAAGACGGGCGGGCCGGGTGGGTACCCATGAAAATAATCAGGTCTAGTCAAGTATAAAATACAATATTCGTTATAGACTTGACACATAAACATCTATTTATTGCTTTATTTATCATCTTCTCTCTCATATATTATGTGTCAGAAACATATTGGGTTGTTGTATTCAGTGTTTTAAAAACAGAACCAGTGGTCAAACCGGTGAGACCACCGGTTCACGGTTCAACCGGTTGAACCGTTAGTTCAATCGGTCAACTAAACATGAGGGATTATTTATAATTCCTTTACCATTTTATAATTAGAGAAACAAAGAAAAATGAACCTTCATTATAAAAAAAAGCCCACCAAATTAATTTGACTCCCACACTCGTAAAAGCTCACAAATAATTTCATTCCCTTCAAAAATTACTTTGCAAACCAAAGCTTATAGCAGGAGGCACTAAATGTGAAAGAAAAAATACAAACATATGAAAGATTCCTACAGCTTTATACCCACCACCATCAATAAATGTCTTCTCTATCATTCAAGCAGGTATCATCACCTCTCCTCCATATCCCTCTGCAATTTTTTTTTCAACATTTCTTGATCATTATAATCACACCTATGAATACTTCACTTTTGTTGATATTATTCTTACAATTTTTTTAACAGCATCCTCCTTTGAGAATATCCATGTAAAATCATACCGATCTGAATGGGAAAATATTATCAATGACTACCCTTTTCAAAGATTGAAGCTCAAATTTTATATTTTAAAATTAATTTATAGATTACCCATAAAACTAAAGAAAGAAAGAGATCTAACCTTTATCAAGATCAAAGAAGGCTTGATGATTTGAAGATAAACTTATATGTAAAAAAGAAAAAAATGAAAAGAAGGTTTTGAAGGTTGCGGCTTGAACAGATGAGAAGAGAGTTTTAGGTTTAGGTAAGAGGGAGTGAAAAGTTCGGTGTGGCTTCTCTCTTTAATTTGTTGTCTTTTTTTGTGATTTATGTAAACCGACCAGTTTTGCTCCTTTAACCGGTTCAACGATTTTGGCCGATTCAAAAAGGTTAAACCGATCATCCCGTTAAATAGGGTGAACCAAATCAGACTAACCTCCAGTTCAAAGTTGAACCGTCCGGTTCAGTTCTTAAAACCATGGTTGTATTTCACACTTGATGCATCGGTTATTGATGGAGCCGACAGGACAGTGCTGGGCTGGATCTAGGTTGTGGTCTAGTCTATTAAGTTTGTCGCGGCTATGGTGATGATTCGTGTCGGCCCTAGGGGCTGGTTGAGTCAGTCTCCTTGAGTCGATCCTACACGAAGAGAGAGATGGTCGGACGGGACAAGTGTCCCGGGTCTCATTCCGACGCTCAAGTTTATTAGAGTATTAAATGTAGTAATTAATGAGCTAGAAGTTGGAATCCTCTACCTGTAGAATCTTGGAGTATTTATAGTGTTCTTGTCTACGATGTGTCACTTTGGAGGGTTGCCAAGTGTTTTAGTAGGGTTGTGAGAGTGTTTAGTGCCTTTGGGCTTTTGTTGGGCTCTTGGGCCTACTCTATCACTAGTCACCCCCCCCCCCCCCTCACAAGAAAATGGCTCAGGTAGACATTTAAGTCTGTTAGGTGTGGTGATAAATGTGGGTGGGAATGGATGGATAGATGTTTCAAAATTGGTGCGAAAAGACAAGGATGGTGCTGATTTCGGAATGTTGGGTGGGTTGGGAAGGGCTATTTTGGTCCTGTTGATGTGTTTAAATACTTGAAAGGGGGCTTGTGTTTTTTCTTCTATTTCGTCATTTGCCCTTAACTTTGGCTTTTCTTTGTAGAGGAAATAATTGCTTAACCACCTTATTTCTCATTTCAACCGCTTCGTGTGTTGTTTTATGGCTCGTATCAAACGTACGGCTAAACCTGTGCGTTCTGCTCATATCGATCTTGCCAACTAGAACACTCTCTGCCAAAGAATGAACCAATGTGAATGCCTCACTATCCTAGATGACTTGGAAAGTTGGCGTCGTGTCTACCATATTCCTGACGATTATATCTTGTCTTGTCCAGTGCATGAAGTGTCTGCGCTGGTAAGCTCTTGGTCGATAAAGATAGTTTTTTTTATCACTAGCAGCTTCAATCTGGTTTACGGTTCCCGCTTCCCTACATCATTTCCTCTTTCTGTCAAGACTTCTACGTCCCCTTGTCTCAAGTGCATCCAAATACGATCTGCTTATTGTTGGCGCTTCAGGAACTTCTCTCGAAGCAGAAGGAGCTTCTGACCACTGACCGCCTTCTTCATCATTATTACCCTACCCGTTACGGTTCCAGCGCTTTTGTTTTACTAAAGCCCAGGTGCTTTACTTTTGCCAGCTTGGAGTCTGATGTGGGAACTTTCTGGCGGGGGATATATGCTTATATCAAGCATGTGGATTTCAATGACCTGTCTAAACAATGGAAAGCCACTCTCACTGACTGCCAGGCTGACCCTCCTACACCTCATGAATTCATCTTGTACAAAAAAATTAAGGAGGTTGTTCGACAGAGGAAACGTTCGGCAAAAAAATTAATACGAGCTCTTGTCCACCGAGAGGAAAGTGCTTCAGGGGTTTCTAGGCAGCCTCGGCTAGCCTTAAACCAAGATCAGGTTCACATTGCATGCCTTCTTTAGGATGGTGTTAAAATAACTGATCCTTTTGACCTAGGGGTGGCAAGGGGTTTGATGCGGTATCCCTAATTTCAATCTTTTCAGTGGTCCTTGGTTCCTGTCGGTGGCTTTACTTCGGGCAATATTCATCGGGGTGATGATTCTTTAGATTGGATTGATGAGTGGTTATCAGCTTCTAGCCGGAAAGAGCTACCCCGGCCTTCCCACATGACTTCAAGGGAGCAAAACTTGGTGAAGGAAAGGGTTGGAGTCGTAGATGTCCTTGACTCTCCTAGTGGTCCAAAGAGAGTGGATTTGCCTCCTGTTATTTCCACCAATCCTTTAAAGAAAATGGGTTCACCCTCTGCAACCGCTTCTAGGCTCCTTATTGGGAGAGGTACTGAATCTAGTCCTACCGGTCCTACTGTCACTTCCACTCTAACAGTTCATGTTATGACGGCCTCCGCCAGCTGTGTGCCGTCTGCTCAAGCAGATCTCAAGAGGAAAAGGGCGGCAGTTGCAAGTAGCTCTGGGAAGAGATTGCCGCCTGAAGCGACAGGGGAGGATGAAGATGATTTTGCTCGACTTCTTCTAGGCAGCAATTATTGGGACCTTCATGTCGGCGATTAGATGATGGACTTTATCTCTCAGTGTCGCGGTCCCAGCCGTTGGCAAGAGGATTATACGTCTGATACTTTGTGTCGGGGTATAATCAATCATAAACTAGAGGAGATAGAGGGGGTCTTGATGTTGGATAGCCATCGCAGGCGGTCTTACCATAAATTCCTCATGTTGGATAGGGAGAAGATCGAGCTTGGGAAGCAGTTATCGGAACTCTGATCCCAGCTTCAAACGGTAAATGCTGCTTTGCCAAGCCTCGAGAAGGTCCAGGCGGAAAATGATGAGTTGAAGAAACAACTTGCCGCTTCTCGTTAAGAACAGAAGGATTCGAATCGCAGCCTTGCTCCTATTATAGGTGGTTTGGAGGTGGCGGTACCTGATGAAGGTGTTCATCTAGCTCATCCTGTCGTTGAGGGGCCATTAGCCTCAACCTTACCGCTTCAAATGAAGATTGCACGCCTCCGTCAAGAGACGAAAGAGTACCAGGCTAAACTTGCCCTCAACAATGGGCAGTTGATAACTGAGAGCTTATCTCTATACGGCAAGCGGCTAGAAGATCTTTACAAGGCTAGATTTCTAGACGGTGATTTTTCTTTCTTCTCTGAGGTAGATAAGCTCGCGATAGTTAATGAGTGTGGCGAGAAGATTGTGACTCAGAACCAGGAAAAGTAATGTAATCTTTTAACCATTAATCTCCATGTAAGCACGTATAATGTATTTATTAATAAAACTTATTCATTTTACGTCTCTGGGTATCTTGAGTTTTCCCTCCTTTTTATGTTTCTGACTCTTGGGTTGTTTGCGCCTTTTCATCTACTCTCTTGACGTGGTGCAATTCTATCATTGGGGTAGTTATAAAGTTTTCTCTTCA
>CANYLF010807311.1:0-10461 GCA_948193215.1 Bocquillonia castaneifolia
TCAATTCTATTTCACACAATTATACTTAATGATACACAATTAATAAAATTGAACCATCAAGAGATAACTCCTCAAATTATCAAATATTACCATTTACCACCTCCAACTTTTATTTCTTTCAATTACACCCTTACTACTCACAATCACCACTGAATCAACCTCAATTAACAAAATCAACATACTAATGATGTCAATTAACCACTAATGCATGTAATTAAATTTGGGGATGTGACAGTTTTTCTGCTGACGGCTATCTAAACAACGACTAAAGGAATTCTTTTTGATAAAAACAATTTCTTTAATCCCAGTGGCAGTCTATAAAAGACGAAACCATTTTTCCTAGTGGAGATAATTGCCAGAATTCAAGTCTTGGAAAGCAGACATTCCTTAGTGGAGCAAATATTACCACTAACCTCTAGTAAAGCATAGTGGATCTCTCTAAAGTCAAGCCAAGACAGCTGAGGACCAAGGTAAGACAAGTCAACCTGGTATCTAAGCCAGAAAGTTCAAAATGACCTATCTTCCTAACTTAGGCAGCCGAGGTCCTAAGAGAAGTTCCATTCTGAAATCTGATTGAGTCAGAAAATCATATTCCCCATGGATTGAAGTCTAAGCAGCCAAGGTCTTTGGTGGGGCTTCAATCAATTTTAAGTCAAGCCAAGGCAGCCGAGTTCTGAGGTAAAACTTTACCTTGATATCTGTACCAGGAAAACCAATTGTTCCCTATAGAGTTAAGCCAAGGTAGCTGAGGTCTGAGGTGATACTTCGTTTTGAGCAGCACCCTGATATACGATTCAGGAGGGTGTAAAAGCCCAAATACCCATGGACTTAAACCAAGGCAGCCGAAGTCCAAGGTTAAACTTCGTAGGCTGAAGTCGAGTTACACGTTTCTTTTCAAAAATTATGAGTTTTAACTTTGTCAACATTTTCCATATTATTGGATAATACTTAAACCTCCAACAAAGTGGGGGCAAATTGCTAACACTTAATTTTTGAATGCAAGAATGTGGAAGTGGCTCGGAGGCCCACTGATGATCATTCATGTTTTAAATAGCATGAATTGGGTTGACGATTGCTTTTTAGAGATTGCATAACCACATTCGAATCGTTTTCTAAGCTTTCAAAGATATTTTCACCCAAAACCTCTGTTTTAAACATAATAGTGCATATTTCAGACGGTTTTCATCATAATTTTCTCTACGAGTACTGAAATGACTCGAATTTTAAGTGTTGATAGTTTAGGCCATTCTACACATTTTCTCTTTTATACGTTTTTGCAAAATCAGACGGTTGGAGGCCCAAAAGGGCCCAACGCCACTCTTAAGAGTGGAATTGGGACCAATGCCACTCTTCCATGTGGAGTTGGGCTCAACGCCACTCCTAGGACTGGCTTTGGGCTCAACACCACGAGGAAGACTAGAGTTGGACGCCCAATGCCAGTTGCACAATTTTTAGTATAAAAAGCTCGATTTCAACCTGTTTCGGCCTGTAATGGCCCGTACGAGCTGTACACATGTTCGAAGGCTCTTTAAGGCTATTTTTGACCAAAATAACCTTTGCTTTAACTCAATTCATTGATTTTCCATTAGGAAAGTGATGTTCTTAAACCTAGCTTAAGTTTTAAACTAATTTGGCTATAAATACTCGTCTAAAACTATGTTTTAGGGGAAGGCAGCTACTCACATGAATTTATGGTTTGGTTTGTCATATCAACACTCTAAATTCACTTGATTGCCAAAACATTACACTCTTTTACATAAAAAAACACAAAAAAAAGCTTTGAAAGTTGTCATCTTTTGCATTCAAAGGTGTCTTGAAGCATTCAATACATTCAAACAACATTCCAACAATCCTAAATCATTAAAAAGCAATCAAAGAGTCATTCAATCCAAATCTAAGGGTTCTCAAGCACTTCTAAATTAATTTCTTGCAAGGTAAGTCTTCTTTTCTTCATTTTTTTATTATTTTTGCCATGTTTTTCATGATTTACAAGCCATGATCTTTTGTTTTTATGTGTTTTATTACTGTAATTTTTTGTGTTGCATGTTTAAATGATGTTTATGCATGTTTGATTGATTTAAATGTGATTAAATGCCATGTACATGCATTACGAATGTTTAAAGTTGCTTTCTTTGCATGTTTTTATGTGTTATATTTTAGATCTAAATCATTCAATGAAATTAATATGTTTTGAATGCATAAAAATTATTTCTTTTCATGCTTTAATGCATAAAAATTGTTTTCTTTTGAGTTTAAATGCATAAAAATCATGTCTTTTTGGGTTTTGATGCATAAAGGTTGTGTCTTTTTGTATTTTTATGTGTAAAGTATTAATCTTTGTATGTTTGCATGCATAAAGCTTTTTTCTTTGCATATTAACATGTGAAATTGTGCTGTTTTTATGGTTTTATGCATAAAGTTTGCATCTTTTACATGTTTAACGTACAAAGTTTGAATTTTTTGCATGTTTTACACGTGCAGTTTGAATCTTTTTGTGTTTTAATGCATGTCATGTTTAGATCTAGGATGTTTTTCCATGATTCATGCATTATAACATGTTTTGGTGAATGTTCTAGGTGTAATCATCTCTCTATATGAGTTTTTAGGCTTTGTAAACCCGAAAATCATGTTTTTTGTCAAATTGTGCATGTTGCTTGTATTCTGGCAACCAACACCACTGCCAGGAGTGGCGTTAGGCACCAACGCCTGTAGGTAAGTGGCGTTGGGCCCAAACATCACTCCCACAAGTGGTGTTGGCCCCTGCCTTGTTTCTGGTAGTGGCGTTGGGCTTTAAACAAAAGTGTACCTGCTTTTGAATGAACAGTAGTTTTTAAATGGAATGCAGTGATGAGGTAAACTTTTGCAACTTCTTTGTTAGTTATTTAGATGTTTTATTGCATGAAATTGGTCATTAAGGCATAGTTGGTAATGATTTTAGGTTAAAATGGTAAAAACATTAGGTTGTGTTGCTACGCTGATGTGTTGCTTGTTTGTTATCACTTATGCATGTTAATTAACCCTAATAATGGTTGGTAATTGTTAAAATTAATCCTTGCTTGCTATTAGAAACTCACCATTGTATGTATGTATGTAAAAGGTAGGCTATAATTGTTATATGTTTGTATTGCTTTGTTAGAAGGAATGAAGGTTAGTATAATACTAGGAGTATTGGGTAAAGAATCAAACTCTGGAATTGATAAGTCCGATCCTTGAATCTCTAGGGTCAATGCACCTTTTGTATTCTTAAGAGGAATCGAGGTGTAAACCTTGTAAGACATTCCTGATGCCGGTTCAGGTGGCGACTCTCACTTTAGCCTAGCAGCTGAACACACAGTGCCGCAGTTGCTAGTCATGGCTCAAGCTTTGAGGCAAAACCTCCTTGTCTGCAGGAAGCATCCATAAAAAAAATTGATGAGGAAGTAGCATCAATGGAACAGCAGAAGGAGGGATTGATGCAGGAGCTGATTGAGAAGGCACATTCTTGTTAGTAATCATAAAATCATGAAACAGAGCATTAGCTTGTGAAGCCAGAAGAAGAGGATCAGGTGGTCTTGCATTAAAGATCCATTCATTACAAGCTTTCCAAAGAGACCATAAAATATATGGAATAAGCAATACATCAGAATGCTTACTAAACAAGGGTTGCATGTCCATCCACCAAGCCTGAACTGAAAAAATTAGAATTGTTGTTTACGTTGGCTAGTAACCCAATGCTGATGCAAACCAGGATAGAATAGTATGTGGACGCCTGCAAAAAAGATGTTCTAGAGATTCTTCCTCAGAACTATAGATAGTGCATAATTTTATATCAGAAAGATGCCTGTAAAATACCTTAGTTTAAATCGGTAAAGCATTAGATAGCAAGGGCCATAAAAACATGTGAACCTTAGTAAAATAGGTAAACTCCAAAATTGTGACCAATTTATAATAGTTGATGTAGAGGGTTGAAAGTTTGGTAATTAAACTTGCATTCTGTTGAATAGAAAAATAAGATGACTTGACAGAGAAAGCACCATTTTTGGAATGCATCCAGACTAAAGTATCCATAACTGGGGCTGGAGGTAAACATATTTTTTAATTTCATGCAGCTTGCTATTAGAAAACCATCTGACTAAGGCATCTAACTTCCAAGATGAAGAAGATTGATTCAACAATTCATCCACTACATCAGGTGAATTATGAGGTTTTATAGGTAGTGGGTAGATATCCCCATGCTCAACTTTCCCACATCACTCATTTTCTTTCACTGGAGCTGTCCTCAGGCTCAGCTTTCTCACATCACTCATTTTCTTTCAGTGGAGCTATCCCTATGCATAACAGATTCTGCCCTTTCTGTAGCTGTTAGAATTAACAGATTTTATCCTATATGCTGATCTATTTTTGACCTATGTGAGAATGCACAAAATTATAAACATGTGGATGCACAATGCATTCTCTCAATCATACCTACATATATTCTATAAAGAAAAAACTAGATACATCAACTTCAGAATATACATAAGCTTCAGTTTGTCTTTTTAATTCCATAAGCTTGAGACTCAGTCTGACTCTATTTCTTGCACTTTTCTACCCCTGTCTTATGGACTCAAACACCAGTATCAAAACCACTGATACTATGTCATAATTGATCAGCATCAAAAATCAAGGGTTGCTATCCATTAGCCAACAATCTACGCCATTTTTTATGATGACAATACTTGACATAAGCATCCTACTCAATCCAAAACACATTCATCATAACAATATAAAGAATGAGGTGCATGAGTGAGTTTTGAAAGAAGGAATGTAAGATCTATTTTTAGAGAAACATGCATGCATTCAACATACTGCTCCCCCTGAGTTCATGCCATAAATATTCATAAATAAAATTTGCATAATACTCAAAACACAGAGATATATGAATTTTAAAGACATCATAAAATTGCAGCATAAAAGGGAAAAATTCAATTTAAGTGATAATGAATAAACAGGCTGCAGTCAAAGGGGATAATTGTTCAAATAAGATAGAGAAAAAAATAGTAGTAAACAAGAAAAAAGATAAACTAGCACATATACTCCCCCTTTTTGTCAGCATCAAGAAGGGTGATAGGGAATATATGAAGGTAGTACCTGCAAAAGCTAGAAACAGATAAAATCTAAAAATAGAAAACCACAAAACCAAATATAAAAATGTTCAAGATGCTAAAATAAATTCAGGTGAGACTAATAAGATGGAGATTCAGAGGTCTGGGTTCGAGAATCAGCAGGGTGGTCATTTGAATGGCTTGACTCTTCAGTGCCATCCTTCTCCTCTGCTTCCTCTTCCTTTATTGATTCAGATTCCATCTGTTCCTAAGCTCTAGAAGTTATTACTTGAGTAGAGTCTTTGGTAGTTTCAGCAGGAACTCCAGTCTTAGTAACTCCAGTCTTAGTGGTTATCTCCTCAAACATCTTATTTGTAATTTCTTCAATCTCAGCAGCTTTAGTCTCTCCAGACTTTGCAATCTCAATGACAAGAACTTCAGTTTGAGCTGCTGCAATTTCAGTCACTTTAGTTTCAGCCTTTCTGATCTCCTCATTCATATCTTTAATAGTCTCTGCTATGTTTCTTCAGTAGTCTTTTGTGTATCACCTTGTTCCTCTGTTTGTGGAATAGAGTGACCTTTTTCTCCAAATGAATCGACTTCAGTATGAACAGCTTCAGCTTATTGAGTCTCTTTAGGCATCAAGAAACTCATCTTCTCCTTCAGCTTATCTACTTCCACTTGACCAGTTCCAATTAATTGGTTCACAACTTGATCGAGTCTAAAGTGACATTTGACTTGATCAGCTCCAGCTCCAACTTCAACTCTTCTTTAACTCTCTTCCTCTCTTCTTTTCTCTCTTCTTCTATTTTCTTTTGTTTTTCTTCTACTCTCCTCTTTCTTTCTGCTTCAATCTTTTCTTCTCAAAGTTTGTCTAAAACATTCATTTTCATAGCTGAAGCACCAATTAGTTTCTGAACTTCAGCTACTAACTGAGTTAAGTCAATCATAATTTCTTCCTCAGGAGTTTCACTACCCTCTTGATCAAACTGAACATCTTTATCAACCTTAGACTCAACCTTAACAGGTTCAACATCACTAGCAGACAATAAAACATCATCATATTCACCAAAATAAGTGTTATTTTTCTTTCCAGCTTTGACCAGACCAGCCACAAAATTTTTATCCACCCAGCTATCTTTATTAACTTCTTTTAAGAAACTTCCAATCAGACTCACTCCTAAGTACTCAAACAAAAAAAAATCAATTTCATCCCATAGGGGAGACCTCTATTACTTCTACCAGACCCAAGTCCCACAAAGTAGTAATACATAATATAGCAAAGATTAACCTTTTTCCTTTTCAACACATGCCATAAAATGCATACATCAGTAGAATTAACATTATCAAGACTTCCTAGCCTGGTTGCTATGTAATGAGTTAAAAACATATGAATAATCCTTTCAGGAAAATCAAAGGTTGCAGCACTTATAGTATCTCTGGCTTCGAGGTCCTCATTGAGTGTTATTTCTTTCTTAACCTTTAGCTCATCATATTCAGACTCAGTACCTATGGGCAGACCAATTTTGACTCCTTCATTTGGAATCCCATAGGCTTCAGTGATTTTCTCCAGCGTTATCACATACTTCTTTCCCATGACAACAACTGAAAAGGTATGACCCCTTCATTTGGAATCCCATTGGCTTGTATGAATGGTTGGTTATGCCTTTTGGTTTAACTAATGCACCTAGCACTTTTATGAGACTTATGAATCATGTTTTGCATGCATACATAAGCAAATTTTTTGTGGTTTATTTTGATGATATTCTAATTTTTAGCAAGCGTTTGGATGATCATGTTGAACATGTGCGTTTAGTGCTTATTGCTTTGCGTGAAAATTCATTATTTGCTAACCTTAAGAAGTGTGATTTTTGCATGAACAAGCTTGTGTTTCTTGGTTTTGTTGTTAGTATAAAAGGAATTGAAGTCGATAAAGAAAAGGTAAAGGTGATCAAGGATTGGGCTACACCAAAGAATGCAAGTGAAGTTAGGAGCTTTCTTGGACTTGCAAGTTTTTATAGGTGCTTTGTAAAGGACTTTAGCACCATTGCAGCGCCATTGAATGAGCTTGTCAAGAAAGATGTGAAGTTTGATTAGGGAAAAAGCCAAGAAAGAGCATTTAACATGCTCAAGGATAAACCAACTTCATCTCCCGTTCTTTCTTTCCCTGATTATTCTAAGACTTTTTGAGATTGATTGTGATGCTTCTGGTATAGGTACTGGAGCTATCCTTATGCAAGATGGGAAGCTAATCGCCTACTTTAGTGAAAAGCTCAATGGTGCGAGCTTGAGGTATCCTACTTATGACAAGGAACTTTATGCGCTTGTTAGGGCATTGGATGTGTGGATCCATTATTTGTTGCCAAAGGAATTTATGATTCATACAGATCATGAGTCCTTGAAGCATTTGAAAGGGCAAAACAAGTTGAATAGGCACCATGCGAAGTGGAGTGAGTTTATTGAGGTGTTTCCTTATGTCATAAAGTACAAGCAAGGTAAGGAGAATGTGGTGGCTGATGCACTTTCTAGAAGATATACCTTGCTTCTTTAGAAATAAAGTTGCTTGGTTTTGAATTTTTGAAAGAGTTGTATGTAAATGATAGTGACTTTGGTTCTATTTTTTATGCACGTGAACAATGTGCTTTTGATAAGTTTTATAGGCATGATGGTTTTTTTTTTAAAGAAAAACGATTATGTATTCCTAATTGTTCTATGCGTGAGCTTTTGGTGAAAGAATCACATGAGGGTGGTTTGATGGGACACTTTGGTGTTCAAAAGACTTTAGATGTTTTGCATGAGCATTTTTATTGTCCTAACATAAAAAAGGATGTAGTTCATTTTTGTAAAAGGTGTATTGTATGTAAACAAGCTAAGTCTAAGTTGCAACCTCATGGTTTGTATATGCCATTACCTGTGCCTAGTTCTCCTTGGATTAATATATCTATGGATTTTTGCTTGGTTTACCTATGTCTAGGCGTGGGCATGATAGTATTTTTGTTGTTGTTGATAGGTTTTCAAAGATGTCATATTTTATTGCATGTAGGAAGACCGATGATGCACAACACATTACTGAATTATTCTTTAGGGAGATTGTGCGTTTACATGGAATGCCTAGAACTATTGTTAATGATAGGGACACTAAGTTTTTGAGCTATTTTTGGAAGAACTTATGGGGAAAGTTGGGAACTAAGTTGTTATTTTCTACTACATGTCACCCCCAAATCGATGTTCAAACCGAAGTGGTTAATAGAACTTTGTCACAATTGCTTAGGACCATGGTGAAACGTAATTTGAAAACTTGGGAAGATTGCTTGCCTCATGTTGAGTTTGCGTATAATCGAAGTGTGCATTCATCTACAAATTTTTGTCCATTTGAGATTGTGTATGGTTTTATTCCATTGAGTCCTTCAGATTTGGTTGCTTTGCCTTTAAATGAACAAACTAACCTTGATGGAGCCAAGAAGGCCGAATATGTGTTAAAGTTACATGAACAGGTTCGAGCTAATTTGGAGAGGCGCAATGAACAAATCACTAAGCAACACAACAAAGGTCGTAGGAAAGTTGTGTTTGAAGTTGGTGATTGGGTTTGGGTGCATTTGAGGAAGCAACGATTTCCTAACCAAAGGAAGTCGAAGTTGATGCCGCATGATGACGGACCATTTTAGGTTTTGGAGCGCATCAATGACGATGCTTACAAGATTGACTTGCCTGGTGAGTATGGTGTTAGTGCTACATTTAATGTTGCTGATTTGTCTCCTTTTGATTTTGATGTAGGTTTAGATTCGAGGATGAATCCTTTCGAAGAGGCGGGGAATGATGCAACCAATGATGCCATCAAGTCATAGAGCAAGGATCCTTTAGCATATGATGGACCAATGACTCGATTGAGGACTAAGAAATTCAATCAAGCTTTGAATTCTTACTTAGATCATCTCATGAAGATGGTCAAAAATGGAGCTTTTGAAGATGACAACAATACTATGAAGATTATGAGCTTAATTGAAGTCAAACAAGCTTAAAGTCAACAAGTCAAAGTCAATGGTCAACAAGTCAAGGCCAAGGTCAAGGTCAAATGTCAATAAAGTCAATATTAGGTCATCAAGTAGTGCTTGGATGAAACCCTAAACCCTTAGGGTGGAAGCCGCATAGTTGTAGTCTAAATTCAATTAGGAAATTAATTTTCAGATTTCTGAACACAGCAGATTGTTTTAGCCATAACTTTTCCTACACAACTTGGATTGATGCAAATGAAAATGTGTTAGAAAGAGGACTTAAAAATATACAATTCATATGTTTTACAGTTTTTCATTGGAGATCTCTAAAGGGGTCGAAATTGGGTCACAATGTTAGGGTTGTAATCTGCCAGTTTTCAGTTTCCAATTAGGTTTAGGGTTTCTATTTTTTGTTTGTTTCCTTTTTTGTTTTGGAGGCTTGGCTCACTTTTATTGTTTCTTTAGGGTTAGAATCAATTGTTTTTAAGCTCTATATAAAGAGCATGTATAGGCAACTGCCTAGACTAATTGCATATTGAATTTTCTTTGAGTTTTTACTCTTTCATTCTCTAAGGTGTTCCTTATTGAATTTCTTTGAATTAAATTAATTTGATAAGTTTAGTTCACATTTACCTTGTTTAATCAAGTTATTAAAACTTGTTAGTTTGTTAGGTTGTTTGAACATTAATCTTTTTATAGCTATTGATCTTAGTTCATCTATAACTAAGGGTGATAGTTCCATAGTCAATTGCAAACATTCAAGTTAGATTCTTGGGTGACGAATTCAAACTTATTGGTTTGGCTGATTCCTTTGCGTTGGGAGTTGATCAAATCAGTTTTCTTTCTAGCTTCGTTCCGATTTATGTTTGAACGTATCCATCGAGTTCGAGTTTGTATCATTATTAGACCTATAAAGTACGCTAATTGGCTAGCTAATGTTGTGCCAGTGTTGAAGAAAAATAGGAAGTTCAAGGTCTTTGTCAACTTCAGAGACCTTAATGAAGCAACTCGAAAATAGATATATGCAATGCCTTGATATGATCTAAGGAGGCAATCAAATGATATGATCCAAGAAGGTAATCAAAAGACCAATGACCAAGCAAGTTTTGAATTCATACATGTAGTCTTGTAATTCAAATTCATGGAGATTGAATTCAAATATGAAGTATTTGTTGATGACATTGAGTTGGAAGATTCTGAGAATTGTGAGCTTAATTGTATTCGAACAAGTTTAAAATCAAAGTCAAGTCAACAAAGTCAAAGTCAATGGAAAGGTCAACAAGTCAAGGAGTCAAGATGGTCAACAAAGTCAATATTAGGGCATCAAGGAGTGCCTAGACGAATCCCTAACTCCTTAGGGCAGCAGTTGCAAATATCAATGCCAAATTCAATTGGGAAGTTAATTT
>CANYLF010807574.1:0-11619 GCA_948193215.1 Bocquillonia castaneifolia
CGGCGCGGCGGGGCCCGCGGGCCCGCCGGGCCGCGCCCCCCCCCCCCCGGGCCCGCCCTCCTCCCCCCCCCCCCCCCCCCCCCCCCCCCCCCCCCCCGCCCCCCCCCCCGCCCCCCCCCCCCCCCCCCCCCCATTAGAGATCCATTAGGTGTTCTACGTCGATCATCCTCTTTGGTTACTATGTAATATTGCATTCATGAATGTGACTATATGTATATATTTTACTATTATGTACATATTGCACGACTGCTTGCGAGTTAGGCTGCATTTCATAAATGTGTTATTAATTCACTCAGTGAGGTCTGACTCCCCTCAATTTATTTTTCAGGATTCTCTTTAGACCTCTGTCAGTAACCCTTTACGCCGGTCTTCTTCTTCACCGGCAATTTTGAGTATGCTCAAGTACTAATTATTCGGATGTATTTATTCTAGAAGCTGCAGTAGTAGCCTATTATATTAGGATGTTATGTCTATGGTTTTATCGGATATGTATCATTATTATGATGTTATTATATATTATCTATGAATGATCATTTATATTGGATGGTTATAGCCCAGTGAGGCTCCAGCCAGTATGCTGGTTATATTATGTTATCAGATGTTATTATGGATTATATATGTTTTGTTATTAGCAGGTTTATTATTTTGTGAAACCAAAATATGTAATTCTGGTATATTATGTTAGTTTATAACGTTTAACAGGTTTCAGGCTAGCCACGGGTTCCGGTAGGATTTAGCTTTCCCGTTCCCTAGCGCCGGTCATGTAACCCGGGTTTGGGTCGTGACAAAGTTGGTATCAGAGCTTATGATTTTATTTTATACATGTTTTGCTTTCTTAGAGTGTTAGAGTCTTTCTTGAAACTACTACAGCATAGGATCCTTTATCATTTTTATTAAGTCCTCCTTGTTTATAGAATTTCACGTACCGTTAGGATTTTTGTTTATTACTAAAGTTTATCTATTGCTTTTCAGAATGAATTAACAATGATGTCGAGGTGTGCAGCAACCTGAAGAGGAAGAGAATGCTGTTTCAGAATAAAGTGAAGTTCCTTCAAAGGAAGAGGAACCTGCACAGCCTCGATGCAGAGGAAGGCCCAGAAACCAGGGTGGACGTTGACGTGCCTGAGGTGGTAATGCACAGCCACCACCACAGGGTTTTACAGCCATTAATCAGGCTATGGTGGAGGCTATGGCTAGGGGTATAGCTCAGGCTTTTCAACAGCCCAGACAGGTCTCATATCTAGAGGCAATCAATACCTTTGCTAGATCCTTCAGAGTACCATTTGATGGATCAGGAGACCCTATGGATTTTTTGAACATTATCTGGAATAGAGTTTCCTTTGTTGCAAATGATTCGTAGAGGATGCGGATGGTTGAGACTCGTATGGAGTGGGAAGCTAGTGATTGGTTTATTACTGCTATTAGAGCGATCATTGACATTATCACTTGGGAGGAGTTTGAGCACCGATTCCAGTAGCATTATATGCACATGGCATACCAGATGCAGAATAGAGTGCAGTTGATGACTATCTCTAGGAGGGAAAATGAGACAATCTCTGAATACACTAATAGATTTAAGAGATTGTTGAGGTTTGCAGGCCCCATGGTTGAGGATGAGTTACAGATGGTACACATGTATGTTGCTGGTTTGGGATCAGAGTGTGTAAGTATGAGGACCGAGGGGTAGACCTTGGACTCTGTTTATATTGAAGTTGTGTCCATTGAGGAGAGACTTCGGAGGCACCATATAGTGCATGGATCTGCTGGTGCTAGTAGTTCCCGATTTGGAGGATAGAGTGGTGGTTATGCTGGAGGATAGTATAGTACGAGTATACAACAATCTCAAGGAACCTTTCAGATTGGATCTGGTGGACAGATGGGATATGGTCAGTCAGGATCATCACAAGGAGTTCGCTGTACTCCACATGGTCAGAATAGGGGTAGGCATGGCAGAGGTGGCAAGGGTAGTTCTTGGATGAGATCTGTTAGCAGCAATAGTGGACAGAGTACGGGATATGGTAGTGCTGGCTACAACAGTTCTAGTTCTGGCCCTAGCTCTTGCGAGAATTATGGTAGAGTCCACCAGGGACCGTGTCATTTAGGGTAGAATGTATGCTACAAGTGTGGACAGCCAGGACATTTTGTGAGGAATTGTCCATTTTACCCTTCCCCTGGTTAGTCACAGTTTCTTTTGGCCTCTTCAGCAACTAGTGTGGCACAGCCGCCAGTTCAGCCATGACCTCAGTACCCGACCCCTTATCAGTCATGACCTTATCAGGCAGGCCCTTCTCAGGGTGGATTTCAGATGGCTGGATAGCAGGGCCGAGGATTTAGGGGTAGAGATAGAGGCAGGTTTAGAGGTAGAGCAGGTGGTAAAGGCACGGGTCAGGCTTTCACTTCACAGCAGCCTGGTGGAGGCTAGGCCAGAGTGTTCACACTTACTCCTCGGGATGTACAGACCTCAAATGTGGTCATTGCAGGTACTATCTTGGTATGTTATGCTGAAGCTTTTATCTTGTTTGATCTTGGTGCGATGCATTCTTTCATTTCTCCTACCTTGTATTGAGAGTTGAGTGTAGAGGGACTAGGATGTTAACTCCTTTGTCAGTGGCCACTCCCTTGAGTGAAGCTTTGGTTACTGACATTGTCTTTTTGTTATGCCCTGTGAGAATTGAAGACAGAGAGATAATGATAGATTTAGTATTGCTGGATGTGATAGATTTCGATGTGATCTTAGGGATGGATTGGTTGTCCAAGCATTATGCTACCCTGGATTGCATAATGAAAGAAGTGATATTCAGAATTTTCAGGAGATGAAGAGTTTAGGTTCAAAGGTGAGAAATGTGTGATGCCTCGGAACTTAATTTCTACAATTACAGCTAGAAAGTTGCTTAGGCGTGGATGTCAGGGATTTCTGGCAGTGGTCAGAGATACAACTCTGGAAGCAGATGATGTGAGTGATGTGCCGGTAGTATGTGAATATCCGAATGTGTTTTCAGAAGAGTTACCGGGATTGCCACCTAATAGGGAGATTGAATTCTGCATTGATGTAGTACCTGGAATCGCTTCCATTTCTATACCGCCATACAGAATGGCCCCAGCTGAGTTGAAGGAGCTGAAAGAGCAGTTACAGGAGCTACTTGATAAGGGTTTCATTAGACCCAGTATTTTTCCCTAGGGTGCACCTGTTTTGTTTGTAAAGAAGAAGGATGGTACACTCCGACTCTGTATTGATTACAAAGAATTGAACAAGGTGATAGTCAAGAACAAGTATCTGCTTCCCCGAATTGATGACTTGTTTGATTAGCTGCAAGGTGCCCAATGCTTTTCTAAGATCGATTTGAGATCGGGTTATCATCAGTTGAGGATTATAGAAGAAGATATTCCTAGGACTGCATTTCAGACTAGATATGGTCACTATGAGTTTCTGGTTATGTCTTTTGGGTTGACTAATGCTCCAGCAGCCTTTATGGACTTGATGAACAGAGTGTTCAAACCATTTCTGGATCAGTTTGTGATCATTTTCATTGATGATATCCTGGTATATTCTAGAAGTGTGGAAGAGCATGAGCAACATCTGAGGATGGTGTTGGAGACTTTGAGAAGGGAGCAGTTGTATGTCAAATTTTTTAAATGTGAATTTTGGCTGGACTTGTTACTTTCTTGGGGCACGTGGTGTCCAAGGAAGGAATTCAGGTTGATCCGAAGAAGGTTGAGGTTGTATTGGATTGGCCTAGACCTACCACAGTTATAAAGATTGAAAGCTTTATAGGTTTAGCAGACTACTATCAGAGATTTGTTCAAGACTTTTCTCGGATAGCAGAACCATTGACACGACTCACTCAGAAGAGTGTCAGGTTTGAGTTGGACGAAGCTTGTGAGAATAGCTTTCAGTTGCTAAAGGAGAGGTTGACCACAGCACCTGTGTTGACCTTGCCTTCTGGGACTGATGGCTTTACTGTGTACTGTGATGCTTCAAGAGTGGGTTTAGGGTGTGCATTGATGCAGAATGGCATGTAGTGGCTTATGCTTCTAGACAGTTGATGAACCATGGGAGGAATTACCCTACCCACGATCTGGAATTAGCAACTGTGGTTTTTACTTTGAAGATTTGGAGGCATTATTTTTATGGTGTATCCTGTGAGATATATACTGATCATAAAGGCCTAAAGTATATATTTCAGTAGAGTATCCTGAACATAAGGTAGACCAGATGGTTAGAGCTATTGAAGGACTATGATTGTTCAATCATGTATCATCCTGGAAAGGTGAATGTTGTAGTAGATGCCTTAAGCAGGAAATCAGCTGGAAGTCTTGCTCATATTAGTGTTGGAAGGAGACCTCTGTACAGGGAGATTGATCAACTATTTGATAAAGGATTGCAGTGGTGGGTGAATAGGCATAGGTGTTTGACAGCACAATTCCGAGTAATATCTGTGTTTCTGGACAAGGTGAAAGCAGCTCAATCACAGGATTTAGAATTACAGAAGATTCTGTACCAGGTGCAACAAGGCACAATGGAAGAGTTTAGGGTTGATTATGAAGGCATTTTGAAGATGGGCACTAAGGTGTTTGTGCCTAAGGTTGACAACCTGCAAAAGGAGATTATGGAAGAAGCTCACCATACACCTTGTAGTGTTCATCCATGTGCAACTAAAATGTACCATGATTTGAAAAGCATGTACCGATGGAGTGGTATGAAGAAGGATATAGCAGAGTTTGTATCCAGGTGCATGACTTATCAAAAAGTGAAGTTAGAGCACCAGAGACCTTATGGATTGCTACAGCCATTACCTATCCCAGAGTCGAAGTAGGACATGATTACGATGGACTTTGTAACCGGGTTACCCCGTACTCGGAATGGGTATGACTCAATTTGGGCGATTGTTGATAGATTGACCAAGTCAGCTCACTTTATCTCTGTAAAGAAGAACTGCACCGTGCAGAAGTTGGCTGAATTGTACATTTTTGAAATAGTACATCTGCATGGAGTTCTAGAGTTCAGTGTATCAGATAGAGATTTGAGTTTTACCTCGATGTTCTGGAGAGAACTGGAGTCAGCTTTGGAAACCAGATTGGATTTCAGTACAGTTTTTCACCCTCAGACTGATGGGCAGTCTAAGACAACCATACAGACTTTAGAGAACATGCTGCGCATGTGTGCTATGGATTTTGGTGGCTATTGGGATTTAAATATTCCATTGATTGAATTTACTTACAATAACAGCTATCATGCCAGCATTGAAATGACACCTTTTGAAGCGTTGTATGTCAGGAAGTGCAGATCCCCTTTGTGTTGGGATATTGGTGAGAGGCAGCTTTCTGGACCTGAATTGGTTCAGATCACTTCTAAAAGAGTCCCATTGATACAGCAGAGGTTAAAGACAGCATTTAGCCGACAAAAGAGCTATGCAGATCCTAAAAGGAAGGATGTTTCTTTTGAGGTTGGCGACTGGGTGTTTCTAAAGGTGTCACCCGTGAAAGGGGTGATGAGATTTGGTAAGAAGGGCAAGTTAGCACCTAGATATGTAGGATCATATGAAATCAAGGCTAGAGTTGGTGATGTGGCTTACAGATTGGCCTTGCCACTAGAATTATCTAGAATCCACCCGGTCTTTCATGTATCTATGTTGAGAAAGTACATTTCAGACCCATCCCATGTTATCCAGACCGATGATATTGAGATTGGGGAAGATTTGACATATGATGAGTACCCAGTGGCTGTTATTGATCACCAAGAGAGACAGCTGCGATCCAAGGCAATCCCGATGGTGAAAGTGGTGTGGATGAACCATTATGTTGAAGATTGTACTTGGGAGCTAGAGCAGGATATGCGGGAGAAGTTTTCCCACTTATTTCTACAATGAGGTATGTTTCTAAATTCGAGGACGAATTTATTTTAAGGTGGGGAGAATGTAATACCCGTAATTTCGGATTTAATTAATTTCTAATTCAGGAATTTATTTATTAAGCTTTCAGCTCTAAAAATTAAAAATAATAGCTACGGATGTCTGTTTGAACTAAAATTTGGTTTGAAAGTGTAAAATATATTGCTGAGCTCGTGGTTAAAATTTGGGATAAAACTGAGTTAAGAAAAAATTTTAATTAGCAAAAAGGACTAATCTGAAAACCTTAAAACTTGCTTCTATATACCAAATACATCTGCCAAGGACCCATTTGTTTAAAAACTTTAGAAATAAAATAACCTCAACAGTACCCATATTCTCTCTAGACGGTTACTATAGCCCTTCTCCTTTTTCCCCTCTATTCACCGCCGGTAGACCACTAAACCTATCATTTTTGGTGTCGTTGGAAAGATCTCAACTTCTTCTATCCATTGGTACCTATATCTCCTCCTACCATCGCCTGTAACTGGAGAAACAAGCTTTGAAAAATCACGGAGGATCGACCATCGTGGAACTGGTATCTCCGGTCAATTTCAGGCTCCTAAACCACCATAAAATGAGCTTGCAGCACCCTAAAACCCTTAGGAACGTTGAAGCATGATCGTGAAAGCCCCTGGAAACTGCGATCTGGGCTAGTCAAAATTGACGGCGTCGGTGATGTGTTTCTCTTCGATCCGTGTAGCTGAGGCCGAGAGGAGGCACGTGAGTGGTGGAAATAGGCTTGGGAGGAAGTTGTGCAGCCATTGGTGAGTTTTCCAGCCCCTCAGGCCGCCTCCTACGGCGGCGGTTGAGCCACACGCGCCGCCTTGGGCTGTGGCGGTGGGGCCCAACCGAAAAATGGGTAAAAATATTTTTAAAAATTCCCTAAAAATATTCTGAGCAACTTTAATAAAGGACCGATAGGCAAATGATGTTCGATTTTTAAATTGAAAATCCTGGAAGATGATTAGTAGTATATGGAAGTTCCCGATTTAGTGTTACGTGTCTAATTTGATTGTTCTAATGTTTTATATGTTATAAGCATGTTATATATGTTTTAATTAACTCGAATCAGAATTGAATCAGATGAATTTGATATTTGGATTAAATTAAATTTATTTTAGGACTGTTAGACCGTGTAACCGAATATTGGATTTTTGGACTGTTAAGGACTGATTGGGACTTTAAATAACTATATAATGATAGATAATAAATGATGCGATAAGTTCAATAATGAATATATATAAATGATGTTGGTTGATGCTATAACTACTGTGTTTAGAAAGTCTGGATAATTTGGTAGATCCGGTAGTTATTGGTGATTATAGAAGTGTTGTTTATATCTATGATGGGCTCCACTTCGGTGGAGAGATGTCCATTTTACAGGGGAGGTTTTGTCAAATTTTTGGTAGAATTTTCTTGTAAACGTGATATCGGGTTTAACGAATTTAATAATATAAAGCGTTAAAGTTATATGTTGATAGTATATGTTTCGATCTCTATATAGTAATCAAGAGTTAATTAGGAATAGGTTATGTCCTTAATCTAAATTATATTCTTTTATATTCTGTAGAGAGTAGCAGAGCCCGAGACAGAGCGGGTAGCTCCGAGGAGCGGCGTAGGGAGGCGCTCGTTCGACCTGTGAGTTAATTTCACATTTATGATTTGCTAGTAGAATGCATGTTAGATATTTATTATTATTATTATTATTATTATTATTATTATTATTATTATTATTATTATTATTATTATTATTATTATTATTATTATTATAGTATCATATTTCATGTCATATCACATAGAAAACATACGCATATATATGTTATATATTATTTGGATATTGTGGATTATATGTTATGCATATTATATGTGTTTTGTGATGGCGGATGGAGGTTGGTTATGGAACGAGCTACCTGGTGGGTGTCACCAGGCTGTGTGCACACAGAAGTCAGGTATGTTACTAACTTGGGGTTAAGGACAAGGCTTACTCGTGAGACACTCCGGGAGTTGATCCTATTTATTTTATTGTGATTATACGGTGGCGTTCTCGTGACACACTCCGAGCGACCGTAACAGTTTGATTATGATCTGGGGCTTGCTCATGAGGCACTCCAGGCGCCAGACAAATGTTATTGGGATAAGTGAATTATTTGGTATAAGAGAACCTAAAGGGCTATATGGGGGGATTAGAGGTCCATTAGGTGTTCTGCCTCGATCCTCCTCCTTGGTTGCTACGTATTACTGCATTCATGAATGTGACTATATGTATATATTTTACTATTATATATATATATATATATTGCATGATTGCTTGTGAGTTAGGCTACATTTCATAAATGTGTTATTAATTCACTCAGTGAGGTTTGACTCCCCTCAATTTATTTTTCAGGATTCTCTTCAGACCTCTGTCAGTAACCCTCTACGTCGGTCTTCTTCTTTACCAACAATTTTGAGTACGCTCAAGTACCAATTATTTGGATGTATTTATTCTAGAAGCTGCAGTAGTAGCTTATTGTATTAGGATGTTATGTCTATGGTTTTATCAGATATGTATCATTATTATAATGTTATTATATATTATCTATGAATGATCAGTTATGTTGGATGATTATAGCCCAGCGAGGCTCCAGCTAGTATGCTAATTATATTATGATATCAGATGGTTATTATGGATTATATATGTTTTGTTATTAGCAGGTTTATTATTTTGTGAAACCAGAATATGTAATTCCGGTATATTATGTTGGTTTATAACGTTTAATAGGTTTCATGCTAGCCAAGGGTTCCGGTAGCATTTAGCTTTACCGTTCCCTGGCACCGGTCATGTAACCCGGGTTTGAGTCGTGACAATTTTTAATTGACTTGAGAGTTTTATTGGTTTTAAAATTACAAAAATAAAACAAATCGACGTGTGGTATTGCAAAATTCAAATAATAAAAACATGACATTGTTAAAATAAAAAGGGTATAATAGAATTACAAATTGAACGAAATATCACAATTTTATCTGAAATATGCCCGAATTTTTTTCTTAAGTTAAACAAGTTAACTTGTTCAAAAATAAAAAAAGTAATAAATGAAAAAAAAATGTAGTAATAGTAATAACAGGATAATGGTAACGAGTGCACATCGTGCATAATTTTTGATTAGTCTAAATTTTAAATTTTTATCAATTTGTATAATAATTTATAAAAAATAGTCTATTACATTCGATTTCTTAATTTAATTGACATAAAAATTTTAAATTTATAAATTTTTTTTATCATTGATCATGTAATTAATGGTATTATATTTAAAAAATAACTTATAAATATAAAAATTACAATTAAAATTAAGAATATCACCATTATTTTCTTATCTATTATCAATCACGCTTAGAATATTTTTTTGTACAGAATTTTAACTTTCCATTGTTATTTATAATAATACATATTAAATAATATTTATTTTCTATGTAGAATATTATGAATTGAGAGACATGTACCGTTTAAAGGAAAAGTTGAGTGTAATTGATCATTTTTGAAAAATTAGTGTGTAAATCACTAAAAATTTTGAAGTCTAGACTAATTAGACATTGATGCTTTGTTTGGAAAGGGGGAAAGTGAGGGGGGGAGAAAAGGGAGGGGGTAAAAGTGTAAGAGAAACATAATTCTCTCTTGTTTGGAAATGTAAGAGAAAATGGAGGGAGAGAAGAAAAAGGTAAAAATTTTCACCTTGCCCCACATTTTTATAGTCACCTTAATTTAGGAGACATGGAGGGGAAAGTTTATTTTTAAATTTAAAATGTGTGTAATATTACATGTTTATCCTTATTTAATATAAATTCAAGGCCAAATTACTAAAAAAAATCATGTAGTTTGAAGTTTTTGTAAGTTATGTCTTATATTTTAATGTTTAAGCAAAATTAATCTGGACTTTCTAATTTTTCTTTAAAATAGGATTACGGTGAATTTGATGGCTGAGTATGATGACGTGGTTTCATCGGAATCCTAGTCAGCAAATGACCTGATGAGTCAGAAAATTTTAATTAAAGTCAAATTTCAAAAAAAATCCTGCACTTTCAAGTTTTTGTAAGATAAATCCTGTACTTTAATGTTTAAACAAAATTAACATGTACTTTCTAATTTTTCTTTAAAATATGATTATGGTGATAATTTTAATTTGAATTTGACGGCTGAGTATGATGACGTGGTTTCATTTGATTCCTAGTCAGCTGATGAGTCAGTAAAATTAAGCTAAACCCTTCCCTTATCAAAACAATATCATTTTTCCCTTAAAAAAATAATGTCATTTTTATTGTTAATTAAATTTTCAAAATGCACTTTCTTCTATCCCGTAATCGAACCCGTCCGATCCCCAACTCCCCATCTACCTAACACTATGACACAAAATCCAAAAATAAAAAACCTACACAACTACGACGGTCTTCAATATTATTCAACCTTCAATGAAGAACAAAGAGAACCGAAAGTAATATTCACTGTAAAGGCGATCATAATGTAATTTTTTTTAAAAAAATTAAAGGTTTCTGAGGTTATTGTTGTTGTTGGGCAGTAAGGAGAATGAGAGAGAAGAGACCTAGAGTTGGTAATTAATAACGACATCGTTTTGATGATGGTAGGGTTTAGCTTAATTTTACTGACTGATCAAGTCTTTTGCTGACTAGGAATCCGGTGAAACCACATCATCATACTCAGCTATCAAATTCAAAAATTATCACCATAATCCTATTTTAAAGAAAAATTAGAAAGTACAGGTTAATTTTGCTTAAACGTTAAAGTACATGATATAATTTACAAAAACTTAAAAGTACAAGATTTTTTTTTGTAATTTGGCTTTAATTAAATTTTGATGACTCATCAGGTTTTTTGCTGACTAGGATTCCGGTGAAGCCACGTCATCATACTCGGCCATCAAATTCACCGGAATTTTATTTTAAAGAAAAATTAGAAAGTGCAGGTTAATTTTACTTAAATGTTAAAGTACAGGACGTAACTTATAAAAACTTGAAAGTACAAGATTTTTTTACTAATTTGGCCTAAATTCAAATGTATTTGTATGGATAAAATTGTAAAATAACATGTCATATATATACATTTATATTTTTTTAGATTCAAAAAAATTACTCTCTCCTCACTTTCACTCCATTTTTTCATCTTTCCATACAAAATTGGAACACATAAAATATCTCGCCCCTCATTTTCTTTTCTCACTTTTTTTTCCCAAACAAAGGGTGAGTGTAAGTACAGGGAGCAAATTGGCTTTTAAACTATCTGTAAAATTGTAATTGTGGCTCAAATGGAGGGCTAAATTTTTGGCGCAAGGGAAGGTGCATGGAGATTGGTGCGATTGCGATTTGTCAACGAATGCATTAGAAGGCTACTTTTGTCATTTCACTCTTAACAGTCTCCCCTTCCCGACACTGTTCTCGCGCTAAGTTTTCTCCGTCCTTTCTCTCCCATTCCACTTCTGGTCAAAACTCAAAATAATATACTAGTAAATACAACTGAAAAATATAAAAATAGCATTATTGACATAAAAGCTAATATCAAATAATGTTTTTTTAGGAAACTTTCAAATATTACTCTTTTTTTAAAAAAAATGATTTCATGATATAGAATATAATCTGCAAAAAAATGTTAAATATTTTGTTATAATAATTAGTTTAATTCCTTTATTATTTTTAATAAAATAATTGAAGCATATTCCATTTATGCCAAAAAATAATCCTTTTT
>CANYLF010808347.1:0-10438 GCA_948193215.1 Bocquillonia castaneifolia
CGTAGATAGCTAATCCTAGAATATGGTGGCTACAGAACCATCATTTGGTGCGACGAGCATGGAAATGAATAACGCTACCGGAGGAGAAACCACAGAAAGGGTACCAGTTTCAGTACCACCACCACCACCCTTGGTACCTGATGTTAACCCAACAATCTACCACACACAATCCCAAAGACAACGAGATTTCCCGTTTTTTGATTGGACACCCACACCACCGTCCACGGTGGTGAACCCCTTTATAAATCCACAAAACCCAAACACTAACCTACCCTCTTCCAGCCAAACACCACAACCCAATCGTTTCGCTAGGGTTGGGCCAATACATATGCAATCGTTCTCCGGTGATACCAATACAAGGACGACCCAACAGTATGTCCCCCAACCAGTCCCAAATCTAAATGCTGTTTGGCAAGCCACAATGACCGGCGTCATGCAGGAGATGACCAGCCTTTTCCAAGCAAGAATGATGGCTGCCATAGAACAGAACCAAGATGAACCAGTTCGATGGGTCGGGAGACCCAAAGGAACATATTGCAAAGTTCAACACTATGATGGCGCTCCAGCAGCGGGTAACCGACGCAGTCAAGTGCAGGGTCTTTCCTACAACCCTAAAGGGATCCACACAACACTGGTACCTACGGCTCCCTAGAGTTTCAATTCACTGCTTCAAAGACTTGGCAACTATCTTTAAATGCAGGTACCGCACAAATATACCGCCAGCCAAGAAAACTAGTGACCTAGTGAGATGCACGCAGAAGCCAGAAGAGCCGCTCAGGGAGTACATTCTCAGATTTAACAAGGAAACAATGCTGATCGACAACATAAATGTTGAGACTGCGGTAGAGGCACTTAGAAAGGGCACAACCTTCCGCCGGCTGCATGACAAGCTTGTAACAAAGAAACCCACCACTTTCAACGAAGCAATGGCCATAGCGCAAAAATGCGTGGATCTTGACGAAACTATCAGGGCAGACAAAAAGGAGACAGAGAAGAAGAAAGGCCAATCAGAGAGGAATGAAAGGCAGAAAGCAAAGCAGAATGAAAGAGAGCCTTATAGAAACCGCACTTTCTTCACTCCCCTCAACACGCGCAGGGAAGAAATCCTCATGTGGATAAAGGAGAATGGGGAAGAGATCCACCGCCCAAGGCCGTTGAATCCAGAGAAAAGTGAAAAGAAAGATCGGCAGAAGTACTGCAAGTACCAAAAAGACCATGGTCATCAGACAGAGGACTGTTGAGACCTGAAATACAAAATTGAGTGGTTAGTTCAGAAGGGCAAGTTGAAGAAATTTGTTGGTGAACAAGAACAGAAGAGAGAGAGAGAAGAACAGGAAGAGAAAGAAAGCCCGCAGAGCAAAAAGAAATTTGACCCTAAAAAGATCTGCTATGTGATCACAGGGGGGAGCCCAGTCATTGAGCCGGCAAGAAAGAAACAAAGAAAGCAGGTCATGATGGTGAAGTCAAGCCTGTCAGCGGTTTCCTTTGACCATACGGATGCCGCTCACGTAAAAGGACCACACAATGAGGCGCTAATGATCGACGCTATGGTGGGAAATTTCCTAGTTAAAAGGATGTTAGTAGATGAGGGAAGCGCGGTCAATATAATAACAAAGAGAGCCTATGTCACAATAGGCGGTGAATTATCTACATTGAAGTCGGTCAAGAAGCCGCTTTTAGGGTTAGGAGGACGACCCATACAGCAAGTTGGAGTAGCAGAGCTGGAGATGCATTTTGGGGAGGAAGGAGGGCCAACTATGTCCATCCTGGTGCCCTTTTAATGTGATAGACATTGAGCTGGCCTAGAACACCATACTGGGGAGACCATTGTTATACGAGACTGGAGCCATCACTAGCATCCGCTACTTAACCATGAAGATTCCAACCCCTAATGGACCAGTGGTCATTAGGGGGAATCAGGAAGAATCCCAGCAATGTTATATAGTGGCAGAGGGCAAAAAAGTGGAAGCTTTAAGCATTGAGCAGATCCTTTCCCCTGAAGAGGGGAAGCAGAAAGGTGAATCAGCCGAAAAGACGGTTGAGGTGATTTTGGGAAATGGCAAGGCAGTACATATCGGCAGTAAGCTGAAAGAAAAAACTAAGGAAGGTGTTTTGGCATCACTAGTGTTTAACCAGTTGGTCTTTGCTTCAGAACCTATGGAGATTATGGGAGTAGACTCGAGTATAATTACTCACAAGTTGGGAGTTGACCCAAATGCCAAGCCCGTAAGGCAAAAGAAGAGACAATTCAGTGTGGAGAAGCAGCGGCTGATAGGAGAAGAGGTGAAGAAGCTAATGGCGGCTGAGTTCATAGAGCCGATTCAGCATATAGAATGGTGTGCGAATGTGGTTTTGGTCAAAAAATCCAATGGCAAGCACCGGATGTGCGTTGATTTCACCGATCTGAATAAAGCATGCCCGAATGATAACTACCCGCTCCCTTCAATAGACCAATTGGTAGACTCCACAGCCAGTCACCAAATGTTCTCAATAGCAGATGCTGCAAATGGCTATCACCAGATACCAATGCATGAGGCTGATAAGGGTAAGACAACATTTATTACTGACAGTGGTACTTATTGTTACAAGGTCATGCCGTTTGGCCTTAGAAATGCCGGAGCCACATACCAGCGGCTGGTGACTTATATGTTCAAAGATCAGATAGGGAGAAATGTAGAAGTGTATGTGGATGACCTCCTGATCAAGAGCAAGCGAGAGGAGGACCACCCTTAGGACGTCCAGGAGACTCTTGAAGTTTTACAGAAATTCCAAATGAAGCTAAACCCAGCTAAATGCACATTTGGCATTAAATCTGGGAAGTTCCTAGGTTTCATGGTTTTAGAGAAGGGCATAGAAGCCAATCCAGAGAAGATTAGGGCCATTTTGGAGATGAAGCCGCCGAGGAATGTGAACGAGGTGTAGAAGTTAAATGGGCGCATAACGGCACTGGGAAGATTTATGTCATGTGCGGCTCTCAAATCTATGCCGTTCTATAAATTACTCAAAGGCCTGAAGAAGTTTGAGTGGAAAGATGAGTGCCAACTAGCATTTGAAAACCTGAAGAAATTCCTAACATCTCCACCCATATTGAGCCAGCCGATTTTTTGGGAGAAGCTCTATCTCTACTTAACAGAAACTAACGAGACAATAGCCAGTGTATTGATAAGGGAAGAGAATGGTGACCAGAAGCCGATCTATTACGTAAGTCGGGTGTTGAAAGGATCCGAAATCTGATACCCGTCGGTTGACAAAATGGCACTGGCCGTGGTGGAAACAAGCAAGAGATTAAAACCATACTTCTATGCCCACACAATCGTGGTAAGAACGAACATGCCGCTGAAAAAGGCACTGGAAAGACCCGAAACTTCAGGAAGGTTGGTTAATTGGTGTATTCAGCTAAGGGAGCATGATATCAGATATAAACCAAGATCTGCATTAAAATCCCAAGTGCTTGCAGATTTCGTAGCAGAAATGGCGGGGGATAAGGAAGCTATAAAACCTGAAAAATCACGAGACGGATGGGAACTGTTTGTAGATGGGGCTAACAGAGATGGCGGCTCTGAAGTAGGGATCCTGTTGATCAGGCCTGGTAAGATACAAATTGTGTATGCTATAAGGTTGTTATTTAAGGCAACTAACAACGCTGTAGAGTATGAAGGATATCCGGACTGGCCCTAGCAAAGGAAGTAAAAGCAGACAATTTGATAGTCCACAATGACTCCCAGCTGGTTGTCAACCAAATCATCGAAAATTTTATGGCTAAAGAGCAGATGATGATCAGATATTCAGAAAAGGTATAGAACCAGTTAGCTGCAATCAAGGAGAAAGGGGGGCAGTATGAGATCCGCCAAATCCCAAGAGCAGAAAATGCTGAAGTAGATTTGTTAGCAAAAGTAGCCGCAGAAGGTAAAGAGCCTTTTATAAAGTCCCTTTGAGGGGAGAGTTAGTAGCACCAAGCGTGGAGAAAGAGGAGGCAATGGAGGTGGCAAAAATAGCCGACTGGATGAAGCCCATAATTGCTTACAAAACAACTGGGGAACTGCCGGATGAGAGGAAAGCTGCTCAACGTCTGCAAGTAATGGCTTCCCTTTATTATTACCAAAATGGGGTCCTATTTTTAAAGGCCAAATCACACCCATGGTGTCGATGTGTATCACCAGCAGATGGTCTATATTTACTAAGGGAGATCCATGAGGGAAACTGCGGATCCCATGAAGCAGCGGCAACGCTGGTTAGGAAAGCCTTATTACAAGGATACTATTGGCCAACAATGTACAAGGACGCTTCGGGGTTGGTAGAGAAGTGCGACAAGTGTCAGAAGCACGCTCGGGTCAGCCATCTACCCGCCAGTTACCAGTCACCAATAGGCAGTCCATGGCCTTTTGCTCTATGGGGTATGGATATACTTGGGCCTTTTCCATTAGCTTCTAGGCAGAGAAAGTTCTTAATTGTTACAGTGGACCACTTCACAAAGTGGATCGAAGCCATGGCAGTACCAACTATTTCGGAAGAGCGGATTGAGAAGTTCTTCAGGAACGAGATTATTTGCAGATTCGACATCCCCCATTCATTAATCGCTGACAATGGCAAACAGTTCGATTCAGAGAAATTTAGGAGGTTTTGTAGCAAGTTGAATATACAACAGCATTTCACTTCCGTGGCCCATCCCCAGACAAATGGGCAAACTGAGAATGCAAACAGAACTCTATTAGATGGGTTAAAGAGAAGGTTGGATGACTTGAAAGGCTCATGGGTAGAAGAGCTCTACAGTGTTTTGTGGGCGTACAGAACAACCCCACGGAAAGCCACCGGTGAATCTCCATTCAGGTTGGCGTATGGAATGGATGCCATGATTCCAGTCGAGGTAACAACTCCTTCATGGAGGGTCTTGAATTTCGACCCAGAGGCGAATGATGAAGCCGCTTCTATAAATAATGATTTGCTTCAAGAAAGAAGAGAACATGTGGATGTTAGAGCTGACCAATACAAGCAACAGGCAGCAAGATACCATGATAAGAAAGTCAGAATCAAGTCTTTCAAAGAAGGGGACTTAGTGCTGAGAAGAACCGATGGTGGTAAAGAAGCAGCAGGTGTGGGCAAGCTTGAAGCCACCTGGGAAGGCCCGTATGAAGTAAAGGCAGTTGTGGGGAAGGCGGCACAGATTGGAAAGTCTGAATGGAACAATGCTCCCTAGAACATCGAATGCTGAGTTATTACGAAAGTATTACCAGTAATGTAATTCCTCTTTTGAACTCTTTATAAATGAAGAAATTGACTCCAAAACATGTTTCGTTGATTACTTAATACTATTATAAACAAGTCATAAGTCTCCTAAGACAAAGGCATAACAAGGCCGCAAGTGCCGCGAAAGCCACAAGTCTCTTAAGACAAAGGCACCAAAGGCAGCAATTGCCGCACAGCCATAAGTCTCCTTAGACAAAGGCATAACAAGGCCGCAAGTGCAGCGAAAGCCACAACTCTCTTAAGACAAAGGCACCAAAGGCAGCAATTGCCGCACAGCCATAAGTCTCCTTAGACAAAGGCTCTCTTAAGACAAAGGCACCAAAGGCAGCAATTGCCGCACAGCCATAAGTCTCCTTAGATAAAGGCATAACAAGGCCGCAAGTGCCGCGAAAGCCATAAGTTTCTTAAGACAAAGGCACCAAAGGCAGCAATTGTCGCACAGCCATAAGTCTCAGACAAAGGCATATAAAGGCCGCAAGTGCCGCACTAGCCATAAGTCTAATAAGGCATACCATGGCAGCAACTGCCGCACAGCCATAAGTCTCTTACGATAAAGGCACCAAAGGCAGCAATTGTCGCATAGCCGTAAGTCTCCTTAGACAAAGGCATATAAGCCTGCAAGCGCCACACTGCCACAAGTCTCATGAGAAATGCATAACATGGCAGCAACTGCCGCTCAAGACATGTCTCATAAAAAGAAGAATTAAGGCAGCAAGTGCCGCACTGACCAAAGGTTCATAAACCAAATCAAACAAGCATAGAAAGTAACAAAATGCACACAAGCATAAAAAATGGAAGGATGATGCATAATAAAATATTATAAAAATAATGGCGGATCATAGAAATGTACATAGTACTAGAAAGCCGCATTAACATAAAGCGAATTCAAAAAGACTTATTCAGAAAATACGGTTACATATACAAATTAATCCACTTATGCTTACGTGGCACTTTGGTGGCTTTCACCCTCTTGATGTCCAGGAGGACCATCCCCAGCAGCGTCATGTGCTCCAGCGGCTAAATGGCATTGACTTGTGGGATTTAGGTCCACCTCTGTCATGGAATGGTTACCCTGTTCGAGGATGGGAGGTGGAATATCATTGTCCCCAATCTACTTGGCCGGGACGTCAAATTCTTCATCCAAACCCTCCTCACAATTTTTCCAGACTTTGCTGGCTAAGGCAATGGCATCAACCCCATCTGTACAGTCCTCAGCAAAGTCCAAATCTTTTATATCTTCAAGCGTGAGAGTAGGATTCTAGAGTTTCTGTTGGAAAGCCTTTGCACATTCCTTGGCAAAGGCTGAAAGGACCCTACCGGTAAAAGAAACCATAACCGCCCTTTCCTTATTTAAAATGTCATTAAAATGATCTTTGGCAGCAGCGATGTCCTGCACATTCTCTTTTAAAGAATTTACTTGGAGCACAGCACTGTTAATTTCTTCTTCAAGCTTCCCGCATCTCTGGCGGATCTCTGATATCTCTGTCAGAAGTTTCTTATTAACCTCTTCCTTGGCCTTGACCTCCGTGGTGTGGGAGTTGAGTTCTAATTCGAGAGCATCCTTAGCATTCATTTGTGTGGTGGCTTCACCGGATGCTTTGAGTCAGTTCTCTTCCAATAATTCTGTGACTTGTAACGCCTACAAATTCGTGAAAGTTAGAGAAATAGCAAGTTGACATATAACACATGACTGCAATGGTAAAACTTACACTCATTTGATACATCCGGAGATAGCTTATGAGCTCAGCAGTTGGAATGCTCCTCCTATCAACCATGTCCTTAGGCAGGCATATGGCTTCAACAAGTCGCCTGCTTGTCACATGACTCTCAACAGTTTTATCTTCCAGATGTTTGTCGAGCCAGTCATAAATGTTTATCGGTTCCCCATGTTTTTATATGAAAACTTTCTTCATCATGTACGGCAGGCCCACTTCATTGGTAAGGATTTCACCGGTTGACTACGGTTCTTGGTTCGACCCACCGACCTCAATTACAGGCTGCTGGGGTCTTTTATCCTCAATGCAACTTTTCTTCACCGAGCCTTAGCCAGTATGGGCATCCGGCACATCAGTTGTAAGATCATGAATTTGGTCCTCTAGTACAGTAGCGGCAGCACGAGTCCTTTTCTCGGCCTTCTTCTTCTTGGAATCTATGAATTTCATTTGTGAGAAGTCCATTTACATTAGCAAAGAAAAATAAACTATAATTAAACTTTGGAATGGGAAAAGAAAACTATTATACCAGTTATATTGGATGGATCGGCTTCAGGGCAATCCATAGTGCCGGTCTCATTGATTTCAGCCAGCAGCCGATCTAGCTCTGTGTCTTTGCTGGGAGTGCCGGGAAGAACCTGGTCTTCCGTCGGTTCATTTATTTGGATGGCAGTAGAATTGCCAGATTTTTTTCTAGATTTTGCTTTTTTTGATGACGTGGCAGCTTTCTCCTCATCAATACTCCTTTTTAAAAGGTAATTATTTACATAACAGTCAAGTGAGAAATCTTTGCTGAACTCAGCCGCGGCAAATTCCTTTAAAAGATTAATAAATTTGGGGGCCAGGTCCCGCCTGTTTACACTCTTGGCGGCAACCCATTTTCTAGGAAGCCGGGAGAGATCTTTCTTATGTTTGATAAGAAAAAAACGTTTACATATATCATGGGCTTTGTCGAGAGATCCCGCCCATAGCCTGAAAGAGGGAGCCCTAGCTCCCGCATAGAAATAAAACTCATTCTTTCTCCTGGTCAAGCTAAAAAACTGCATATACCTCTCAACACTAGGTTCTAGACCCGCCTGCCTATGAATATACAAAAAGGCCAAGAAGCTCCGAAGGGCATTGGGGTGGAACTGTGCTAAGGGAATTTTTTGTAATATTAAAAATTCTAATAATACAGGTTCAAGAGGGAATCGAAGCCCAACCTCTATTTGTTTAGCATATACAATTATTTCGGAGGGACCTAAAAAATCATTAGCCCTACGACTTTCTAATGGTTGGCAATATGAATAACCCTTGGGTAGTGGGTGCTGGTCAGCAAAAACTTGCAGAGAGCTACAATCATCAGCATATATGGATTTTACTCTTTTTAATGCTTTCATTTTCTCCTTAAATTCATCTACATCAGAAGTAGTATCGTTCAAAGAAAGATTTTGAGCCATAGAGGAGATAGGGAAAAACCTGGTATGCAAATGTTACAGCAGTGAAAGGCAAGGAAAGAGAGATCGGCAGGCGAAGACAGGGAGATCCGCTTGAACCAGAAACGAAAGCACCAAGTGGAAAAACACAACGAAAAAGAGAGTTGGAAGGTAACAAGGCTAAAAAGTGTAAAAGTGAAAGGAGGAGGAGCCTCTTTATACAAAGAAATTCTCATCGTTGGGACGATCATGACCTTCGAGGTGGCAAACATTAAACCATCTGATCACTAAAGTTTAAGGGTATTGTGGACATTTCCATATAACATCAAAATTGTTGTTTTCTTATAGGAAGAACAGGAAGCGTCGCCTCATTAATGATAAGACGCTTATAGGACAGTTGTCTGACTAGTAGACGTACCGTTTGACAATTAAAAAAATGTGACTTTTAAGGAAGAGAGAGAAGCGGTGAATTCGAAAATTGGAAGGCGGGAAAATGAAAAACAAAATATCTGGTTGCAAATCTCTCAATATTTAATTTAAAGTCGCTTAATAGAAAAAGACCAGGTCATTTTTCTCTCAATAACAGAAGTCATGAATAACTTTCATACTCGTAGGGGGAATATTGATGGACCTGCAATACATCCACTTGGGTTAAGCCCATTAGCAAACTGCTACTACTTCAGGATTATTCTACGTAGGGGACCAGGGGACACGTGTCGCACATACAGGCTGGCATCCCTGGAAACCCTAGATTCTTGTTATGCTATAAAAGGAACAGTACAAAGTCAGCAAAGGTAATTCTATTCTTCTAAACCCTAGAAAAACCCTTCTATTTCGTCTGAGGTGTCCTTTTCTGACTTTAGCATCGGAGTGCCACCGGGACATCACTATCCTGTTGTACTCTAACTTGTGTTTGCTTGTAGATACTCGCATATCGAAGAGACCCGAAGATAGCTGGTCTGTAAATACCCTCACATCCAAGAAACCAACAGATAGCTGATCCTAGAATATGGTGGCTACAGAGCCATCAATTTTAAATAAAGTAACAACCATTATTTAACAATTTTACTGTTCTTTACTTATCCTTATCGTTATAATATTAAATTATTTCATGTCATGACTGTGATTGTGATCGCTACTGCTATTTAAATCCATGGATACAACTTTAACTTTTGAACTTAGAAACAAGCAGATAATAAAATTAGAGGACAAAAGAAGAGATACTCACCAACTCTTGTTGACTATATCTACTCTCCGGATAAGGAAACTTTGAAGCATTAACCATGCCCATCTCAGGCCTAAAAGGCTTTAATGAATGCTTTTCATCATCATCATCATTATTAATCCACATTTTGAAGACGCAACGATAAACACCAGTCCCCAATGCATAATCTGGACTGAAATAATTTGTGGCTTCATTTAGTTCATTATAGGAAAATCTATTCAAATTGGGTGATTTTAGCATCTCCCAGCTTGTCTGAGGAGTTGAAATCACTACAACAACAGATGAGGCCTTTCTGCTACACCTACCATCATGCTTATCTTTAACATTGACTCCTCCATCTATCAGTAACACAGCACAATACAAATACACATAAAAACAATGGTTTATAATTCCTATCAAATTGAATTTGATAATTTCAAAATTAAAAGCAAACAACTAAGAAAATCAACAATAATGTCTAATCCCAGAAAAGCAAGCTACTGAAAACACAATATCAACAACAACAAAGCCAATTGGGGTAGCTTGATTAGTAGCACTCCTTGAATGCACGACGGCACCCTCCTCCAAAAGTTAAAAGAAAAAAAAAGGAGTTTCAACGACAAAAACCAACATATATAGCTTACTTTAACACAAGAAACTGAATATACGACCAATGAAAAAAGGAAAATGAACATACGATGATAAGGAGGAGTTTCTGATTTGATTCTGGTACTACTAAACCAACAACCCATGAAATCCAAGCTCAAAACTTTACTCTTCTTCTTGCTTTTCGCAACTCAAAGCAAAGGAGAAAATCAAAGAAGCTTAATTAATTATCCCTGTAAAAGAATAGTGAAGTTCTG
>CANYLF010808517.1:0-10307 GCA_948193215.1 Bocquillonia castaneifolia
ATATAATATTGTCTCAAGTGAGTTACCATTGTGTTAATCATTAAAAAAGTTTAAAACAAATTTTATATTTATTTTAAAAATATACTTACTTTATTCTTAATAAAATTAAAAATACATGTTATTTTAATGTCCTAAAAAAATAAAGTGATTGACTGAATGTTAAATCACTTAAAAAATATTTTTATCATGTAAAATACACATTATCTTCATGATAGATTATAAAAAATTAATAATTTTAGTTAAGACGGTATTAAAGTGTAATGATTATATATACCACAGGATATTTATTTGTCAAAAAAAACCACAATGTACCTAAATGAAAAGTGATAAAATCATAAGGTACTTATTTGTACTTCCCTTTTTTTTTTTTTTGACTTCTTTGTGTACCAAATTTCAAACAAAATCAAGTGAACCTGTATTGAATTTGAATTCCTTAATTCTCTCTTTCTCTAGGAGACGGACGAAAATGGATCGGATAGAAAAATGATATCAAAATAATAAATTGATTTAATCGAAGTGAAAGGATTTTTATATATGTTTAATTCTGTTTCACATTTAGAATAATGTATTAGTTTTTAGTTTTGGTTCAATTTTTTGGATTGACAAATTGAATTGAATTAAAAATCAGTTTTTTAATTTAATATTTATATTTATATTGAATAAATATGCATATACTAATTAAATGTTTTAAAAAAAATAGAAAACTAGGTTGAACCAAACTAAAGTAAACCATACAATTCAGTCTATGTTGGTTATTTCAGTTTGAAATTTATAAAACCAAGAACGCTAGTTACTTTTAAGCCTCGTTTGGTTTAGCTCATTTATGCAACGGATTGTTAAGAACAGATAGCAGGTAGCTGTTAGCAAATAGCTGGTAGCAGATAGCAGATAGCTGATTTTTATAATAGTGTTTGGTAAACATTTTCAAGCTTTAGCTGATATTATATAAAATGACTAAAAAGGATGCATATTTTATTTAAAATAAAATATAAGTAATTTTTTAGAGGAAAAATATAATAAAAATATTCATTTTATGAAAAAAGTAAATGAAACCAATATAACAATAATTATAAAACAATAAATTCTATTATTAGTAAATAACTATATTATTTAAATAATTTTTTTTATTTTTAACCATATAAGATTATAATTTTTTGATAAAATATAAAATGATAATTCATATAATAAATATATTGTATAATAAATATTACAGAATATATAATTAATTTTATAAAAATAATAACCGACATCAAACATAATGCTAATGAATCTATTAAAAATTATAATCATATACTTATTTTTTATTGAAAAATATAATTATAGAAAAAATATAACCTATGAAATTTACTTTTATAAGAAGGTTAAGTTTGTAAGAAAAAATGATTATAAACATGTGCTCCTAAAAAAGCTTCAAAATAGAGCAGACGCAATCTGCAGTATATATGCTCCAAAAAAACTATCAGCTGCAGATATTTATTCCTTACCAAACACTAAGTAGGAACATATATACTAGCATATCTGCTAAATTTAACACCCATTATGTAAAGTTTTTTTCCGTTACAAATCCAAACGCTCATATATTTGAATGAAAAACTACAATATTTTTCAATGGAGCTACAAAATCTGTTAATAGTTCCATTAACTTTTTATACTATATTGAATAATGATATTAAAATTTTAATAATAATAAATCTAGAATTATTGAACATGTTAGTAACTTTAAAAGTTTTAAAATTAAAGATAAATTCAGGTTTAATGGAAAGACTTATAATAAGTTTAAGTACTCGATTTCTTAATTAATATTATTTCATTGGTCTATTCAGTTGTGACAGGTATGTATATCGGTATATGTAAATAATATTATCAAAGTCCCGCTCGATATTCTACCTCTTTAATTTTGTAGGATCTGGGATGCCTCTCTACGCTCAAACATAATGCCCGAAGTCTTACTGGACCTAGACTATGAATCTCAACCAAGACATAGAGACTTGTCGTCCTATACCATGACTAAATCCATCTAGGTATTCCATGACGATCGTTTAAATTACGGTCATATTCCTTTGTTGTGTGTGTTTTATGGACGGATGGAATTCAGATGAATTCTAATCAATTATAACTTTACTTGATTTTTTATCAACCAAGTAGAATCGTGTCTCAACATGCTCATACAATTGAACTTCCACACATTATCATGATATTAATTAATTAATAGATGTTACTGATTTATATAATATTCATATAAAATATCATGTACAATTAGATATATGAATAACTAGAAACAAAAAGTACGTTAACATTTTTAAATTGGTACTTTATATATTAATAACCTTTGTTATTTAATAAAAAATCAGGTGCTGACTTTGTTTCATAAATATAATTTGATAATTAATATGAAATATTACATACCTACGTATAAATAGCATCACATTTTTTTTATAAAAAATTCTATATAAATTATTTATATTTCAAAAAAAACGCTATAACCTACAATAATTGAAAACTTTCGCTGCTTTGAGAGCTATTATCTTATTTAGGGAAAATTCTTGTAAACAAAAATCCAACAGATTAAAGAGTATATAGCTTATACACAGGGCTATAGATTATTTCATCTTATACATTATGTGAAGGAATATCAGGGTGTGTAAAAATCGAACCCGGTCGAGAAACTGAACCAAATTGAATCGATTTATAAAATTTAATTTGGTTTATCTGGTTAACAGTTTAATTCGGTTTTCATTTTCAAAAAATTTAGTTTTTGATGTTCGGTTTAGTTTTAGTGTTTGAAAAACCAAACCAACAGAAAAAACCAAAACTATTTACTTTAATTTTTTTAATGTTTATATTCATGTATTTTTCATATACTTTACACATTATATATATTTACTCAATTTTATATATTTTTTGTTTTTATAAATACATTTAATGATTTTTTTGAATAAATAAGTGTGTAAAAATTTAATAAATATCTATTAAAAATTTTTAAAAAATTCTTTAAAAAATTAAAAAAGAAAACCGACTGAACTGAACTAATTCGTTCTATTTCGGTTTTGGTTTATGATCAATTCACTATAGTTTTGACATTGAACCTCCAAAAAACCTATCATTTTGACTAGGGTTTAAATCGAATCAAACTGAACCACTGGATGCACACCCTAAAGGAATATACAAAAACTTATCCGCAATGACTACAAGGGTGAGCCAAGTCAAAATTGCATTAAGTGATTTTGACACAAGGCTAACCATATAATGAAGGTCCATTTTGTACATCGTCAAGACTTGGACCGATCTGTAATGACTCTAACAAACATTTCCCATGTCGGTGCGGGGCATCCTCTTCAATCTCATGATATGGGTAGTAACAAAGGCAATGTTGTTAGAAAAAGATTAAATAAGGACACAAAATTAAGAGAATAATTTCAATATTATTTCAAACACACTAATTTCTCACTAATATTTTTATAAAACTCTCAACTTTTATTTCTTCTCATATTTCTTCATCTCATACACAAATAAATCCATAGGGTATTTATAGGTAAGATCACTCACCAAATATCAATTAATTATTAAGTTAATGATAATTGATAGACATCAACTAACTATCAATTATTAAGTTAGTGCTAATTAATTAGACATCCACTATCTATTAATATTAAACTAATGGACATTCATTTTAAATAAAAATATTTAAAACAGTTTTGTTGTTCATCCTTGGTTTCTTGTTGATGGTATGACAATAAGCTTATTGGGACAACAAAGGTAATTTGTTCTGCAACCTGAATTGTGTTGTCGTTGATTGGCAACAGACAATGTCACATCCAGGATTAACCAGACTTCTTTCTGAATCGTACTTTACTTGTTCATATGTAATATAAATTTTATACGATTGACCTATTATACTCATCAACTTTATAATCAATATATAAATTTTATACAATTGACCTATTACATTTGTCAACTTTGTGATTAATTATTGTGCATATAAAATTTTGATTTTTTTTACCTATTAACCACCAATTAAGCAAAATTATACTACCTCCATCCTAAAAAGATGGACAGTTTTGAAGATTTGTTTGTCCCAAATTATGAGCGGTAATTTAATTCTCTAAATAGTTAAATGTCATATTAAATACATTGTTGGAGTAAATTTCAATATTTGTTTCAATGAATTAATTGATTTTGTAAGGATAATTGTGACATTTTCCTATTGACTTTTCCTCTTGAGTTAATACATTTTATCTAGTTATACAAACTTTTTTAATATGTGTGTTTCTCCAAAAGTATCCATTTTTTTAGCAGAGAGAGAGCATTAGTTTTGTATCAATTTCACTTTATTTCTATTAGATAGTATTGTACATAATTTAATTCATTCTTTTTTTCAAATCAATTTAATTTTTATAACTTTAAATTTAGTGTATAATGAATAAAAAAATTAAATTGAAACTTTATATATTTAATAGGTTAATTTTAAAGTTTATAGACGTAATAAGTTAAACATCTAAATTTGGGATGCAATTATGTATTCAATCTATTTTGTTCACTTTTAGTTTTATGTAGGTTTGCATTACTGAAATAGCTAAAACTTTTCATGCATGCTTTGCATTCAATTTTGAAGGGAAAACCTAAATTAGGATTTTCAATTTGCCAGATTAGTATACATTATATATCAATTGGCTTTTGAATATTCGGTTTTTGGTTTCTACTCTGGCCACAGCGATAAATTTCGTGACCAAAAACCATCCTATTGAATAGAGAAATTAAAATGATAACAAGAAAACTAGAAATGCAACTGAGAAACGTCAAACAATGCCACCCCAACTACATGTATAACGCAAAAAAATAAAAAAAAAATAAAAATTGAAGCAATGTTAGTTAACCAAAGAATAATTTCGAAATCAATAGCCCGATAGATACCATCATCTATATGACAAATTGGAGAACAGCTGAACTAATAAAACTTTTAAGATATGACAAATTGAGGAACAGGACAGCTGCTTTTTTTTTTTTTCCCTAAATTCTTCTGAGGAATCTCATATCCAGTTCATTGCATTAGCTATAATACTTTCTAATTCGCTTGGTTGCCAATTAGTCATCAGTACCGAAGTATCGGTCGCCAAACTCGCCCATTCCTGGAACAACACGGAATTCTTCGTTCAATGCAACATCAATTTCCGAGGTGACAATTTTCAAGGATGGGAACTTTTTGCAAACACAATGGATACCCTCAGGCGCCTAAAGTTCCAAAAAGAATGTATCAGTTAATGTAGGTTATCTAAATAACAAGACTCGGCAAATAATATGGAGAGCTTACAGATATTAAGTTTAGGAATATTATGTGGGATTCTGGAACTCCTTTCTGTATAAGCAGTTCTATTGCTTGGTTGGCAGAGTTACCTACAAGGACATGAATCACAAAATCACTCATAGCAACCATGCACAAGTTATTTAATGCACTCTCATCTCAATAAAAAAGCAGAACTCTGCACAACAAACGAATGCAAGCAAAGAATTCAGTTTACCAAATCCATGAGACAGTATGGTTTCTGATTCATTTCACAAGGAAAATTATTCCAAATTATTTTAGTTGCCCAATCCCAGATTTTTCCATACCAAACAACCCAAATACAAGAATTGAGCTACTTTTCTTTTGAACAGGAATGGAAAAGGCATCTTTCCACATACAATATAGAAATTTTACCTCAGGACAGAATTACAAATAGATTGTCGCCAAATGAATACTCACATTCATAGAGTAAATTAAGTGATATCTTTCTACACACAGAGCCACTTCCTACTATTGCATGTTCAAAGTGACGCACACAGGAGAAAAGTAAAAGAAATTATCCCTTCAAGCACATAGAAAATGATTACCTGTAGCAAGAACAGGATCTAGAAGCAGGACATGCCTCTCTGAAATATCCTTAGGGAGCTTCTCATAAATAAGCTGCATACAATACAGCACTTTATATATAGTTAACAATATAATTTGCATGGGGCCTACATATGGGAAGGTATGCTTGTGAGAGAATATGTTGTGCAAAGTAAATCAAACTTACCTGTTTCCCATTGTCTCCATCACGATGGATGAGAATTTTTCCAATTTTTATTCCTTTGCAACATGCTCGCAGTGCATTTTCCATGCTTTCTCCACTATATATAACAAATGAGGAAATATTGTTAGCAAAATGGTATCCAATATCAACAGAGAGAATAGTTCTTGTCAGCAACAGAAACTGTGTGTTAGAGAAGCAGAACTGAAACTTATTGTAGCTCCGGTGTAAGAAGAACATGAAGTGAATTGCATTCCAAATAGTGAAATGCAACTGCCAGGTGACAACAATGAAATACCTGATCTAAAGCTCACCTTCGAACAATGGAAACCCCACAGAGTTTCTTGCAAAAATCAACCCCAGTGTACACGGATGCTGGAGCAGAGCAAAGAAAATTCTCAATTCAGAGCAATTAAATATATACAAGGCACCGTTCCCTCCTGAATATGCCATTTCTGTGTGTGTGTGTGAGAGAGAGAGAGATAGAGAGACAGAGGTGAAAAATAAGCACAGCTATTCAGTCATTGTAACACACCTGTTGGTGTAATTACTTGTTTCTCAGTGAATGGCAAATGGCCTAAACCATGCTCCACAACCTGAAAAGGAAAATTCATTTGAAATGGTGATCCATGTTTTTGACTCTAAATCTTTACTAAATACTGGTTAACCAACAGATCTATGCTGAGATTATAGAAAGAGTACCAAACGGATGAGCCGATCAGAATAAAATACAAAGTCATGTTTTGATATTTCCTTGTCTCGAATTAGTGTATGCATACCCCTTATCTGCAAAACAAGTTAAACATAATAAAAGCCAAAAGAGAAAATATACACACAAATATTGTTACATATATATAAGTATGGTATAGAAAGAACTTTGACCAACACAAGCCTAGTCCAGTGTTATCCCATACTAGCATGGACTTTGGCTGTAAAAACAGTAAGTCCTCCTTTCCTGTTTTCTGCATTTTCTACTTGATCAAATATGCAGACAAATAAAGAAGACCAAGCCTTATTTAGATGGTTAAACTCAAGTGCTAGAATTTTGTTCATCAATAGTATAGACGTCAAATTCCCAAAAACAGGAAAATTATGTAAATTCACTACCTCAGTTTACGCTTTTAAACAATTATGAACCAATACAGCCTCGAATAGCACCACATTCATATAAACTACAAGACAATTCTATTTGACTACCATCGTATATATGGCCACTAATACAGCAAATAGAGAATACTTTACTCCAGTAGAAAAGCAGAAAAATGACTTCCAAATTCATCTTTTTTCTCTTGAGGAACGAAATTCTAGAAAGTATCAAAACTACTAAAAAAAGCAGAAGACAAACCTGAAATGTTGATTGAATAACGTTTACATTCGGATATATTTTGCAAAGATCATGTTGACCAAGTTTTGTACGGATATGTTGCACAATTAAATCAATGGCTACATGATTATCACCTCCTCGGGGTATGATAACATCAGCATACTTCTTTGATGGCAGGACAAAATCATCAAAAGCAGGCTTCACAAATTTAGCATACTGCACCATTGACATTACACTATAAAAATGTCATAAGGAGTTTAAAAGAGATCTATCCTCAAGAGTTCCACTCATCAAACATGATCCAGCCTCACAACATAACAAAAAATTATGAAATATCCCACCAGAATTGACCTTTTTTTTTCTTCAACGTACCAGAAAGAGACTTTATTCTAAGGTAAATGCAGACAAGTCAATGGCTAATCCTTTAATTGTTAGTGGTGATTTGTAAGACATGTCATTTTTATAGGCAAAAAGAAAAATGGTTTCCAACCTCTCTTAAAACAGATAAACATGCTATAGATTGCTGTAAGAGTAGAAAATCAACTTGTATTGATTATGTCCAAAACTCTTAACAGTGCTACTTTTGTAATGAGATAAATGAACTGATAAAGAAGGATTAGCTGAATGTCGTACTATATTCAATTAGGAAAGCTCATTTTTCTCCTTTTCCTTCTATCTTTAAAGTAGCAAGTATTGGTCCAAAAAAGGGCATGCTCAAAATTTACAAACAACTTCTAACTCCGAGTTAATCTAAAAATAGTTTTGCTATGATTTAAAACTTGGCATTAATTGAAATATAGTTTTGCTTGAATTTAAGAGCATGGATTACAAATCCTCTGCTAGTTGATAGTTGTGAGATGTCAGCATGTAAATTTTCTTCTGCCAGTTCAAGTTAATCAGGGTTTGCCTATAGCAATTTTCTAGCAGAACAAAATTATATCCCTCCGGTACATCACACACGAAGTCTTGAGTTTTATGTTCCCTTCTATAGACAACGTATGTGAGTTCAGAGTAAATCACGAGTCAGCTATGCAGTGCATTAGAGTATTGGTAAGATTTTGAATTCAAAATATGCATAACTATATACTATGTGGTATTTCATTGTATGCTTGCACTGTCTTTGAAGGCTCATGCATTACTAAAAGAATAAACAGAAAGAAAAAGAAAAAAAAAAGAAGAAAAGAACATTGCATTACAGGAGCATTGGAAAGACAACAAAACATGCATCACGGAAAATGTTATTTATGCTTGGGGTGATTTATATGCCATTAATGGACATATCAAAATAATATAATATTTAAGAAGAGGGCACTTAACCTGCTCAAGAACAGAGTTTATGTCCCTACCCCTCTCAACCGTGTCCCGTCTTATTCTGCGAGCAAGCCTCACATCGGCATCTAGAAAGTAGAACCAATTTATTACCAGCATTAATAAATCTAATAACATAATGACCAGCTCGATAAAACTTAATGCCCTGAATCATTCTCTTAATATTCCGCAAGCAATATCAATCTGCCAGGGTTACCTCTTAGAAGAGCTTGTGATCGTGAACTTAGGAACATAGCAAAGCTTCTACAGACTGGACTCTTTTTCTTTGACTAGACACCTAGCATGCTATTATGATTCCTACTCAGCAGAACTGGTTTGTACGCATACAAAAGGAAAAAGTCCATCACATGCTAAGCTGAGAATTGGAAATGCCATCTAGTACCCATGTACAAATAGGTATAGGCATAACAGTAAAGAGTCTCATTTTCTGCATTGTAAGAGTTTTAAGTACTTGCATGCTAGACAGGGGTTAGAGAGGAGGGAAAAAATATAGTTTCCATCTCATGGTGACTAATGGGCAGATCTAAAAGAAGGCCAGACAGGAAAGAGTCTGATGCACAGCACCCTAAGGATTATAATACTGCTTTGATGATTGAAACAGAATGACATTTTCAATTAGCAATAAAATTATAAAGTAGTGAGTAGAAATGTAAAAAAATATTCTCTGGTCCACATGCACAAATTAAATTCAAGAGCTATGAAATGCAGATAGTAATGATGGCCATAGTCACTGAAGAAGTGCTGATGAACAACCCAAAAAAGGGTACAAACCTGTGTCAACAAAAATCTTCAGATTCATAAGGCTACGAACACGCGGATCGTGAAAGACCAGAATTCCCTCCAGGATAATTACATCAGAAGCGTTTACCTGATAAAATATTTAGATTAATATAACACAGGTAGAATAGGAAAAGATGATGGAAAAGAACAAGTAGAAGCATTATAATTTAAAAAACTGAAACCATCTCTAGTGAAATACGACAACAGGAAACAAATTTTACTAATGCACAGTGGAATTTTCCGGACCAAATGCCATTGAAATGAAATGAAACTAGTGAAAGTTAAACAAACAGAGAGTTAAAGTTAATCAATTTACCTGCCTAAAACTATCAGAACAACGCCGGTGAGTTTTAAAATCATAAATTGGAACTTGATATGGCAGTCCACATCTTAGCTTTTCAATGCAATCTAAAAGCTGTTCAGTATCAAAAGCATCTACAAACACCAATCAACAAAACACATACTAATCAAACTCATACACAAAACAAAGGAATAAAATTAAAATAAGGCCAATTAATTAATTAACATTACCGGGGTGATCAAAATTATATTCATGAACGCGTTCTAATTCAGCAGGTGTCAAACCACGGTAAAAAGAATCCTGCATAGAAAGTAAAATAAAAAATAATTAATAATAAAAAATAGTTTTGAAGAAATAGTAAATTAGTTAATTAAATATAAAAAGAATATATATATATATATATTAAAAAACCTGATTAACAAGAACAACACGGTGATCATGAAGCTGTTGAATGATCATGTCACAGACTGTAGTTTTACCAGAAGCTGTACCTCCAGAGACTCCTATATATTAATTAATTTGTGAT
>CANYLF010808646.1:0-11005 GCA_948193215.1 Bocquillonia castaneifolia
AACCTTTACAATGAGTTTTACCCAAGGCTCACTCACAAACCCTAGTGTTTCCAAGAGGCTAACACCAAACCTTTACAATCAGTTTTACAATTGGCTAACTCACAACCAACCCTAGTGTTTCCCCAACTCACAAAGAATTGATACTAGTACAATCGATAACTAATTCACTCAACCCAAGCAACAAATGCTCTAGAGTTCTAGCTACCCAAAACCAAACAAAAAATTAATTACAAAGATGAGAAATAAATTCACAAGAGTTTGGCTATCAAAGAATTAATGTTCTTTGTTGAAGAACATTTATGAAGGGTATTTATAGCCAAAATACCCAAAACTAGCTGTTAGAAACAACCCCAAAGGTGTCTCTAACGTCTAGTTACTTTTCCATAAAATGCACTGAAATGTGTCAGATCACGAGCGCGGTTCCATCAGTCACGGGTGTGACGTTTCCAACGGCTAGTTTTTTAAGATCTTCCTTGAATGTCGCGGGGGCGACATCTTCCATCGCGGGCACGAAATGACCATGCAGAGGATGCCTTTGAGAATGACTTTTTGTTTGATAAAATTGAGGCTATGATTTAACTTGTCACGGGAGCGACCTCAGTGGCTAGAGAAGTCTTCAAAACTTGGACTTTCTATCTCATCAAATCGTGGGTGCGATTTGATTGGTCGCAGGCACGATCTAAGCAAACAGACCCTTTGAATATTTCCCTAAATGTCCTGGGCGTGAGCTGTATTTCATGGGCGGGATGTGTCCCATATCGCGGGGGCGATTGTGTGATCGGGGGCGCGATATTGTGCCACGGACGCAATGTCCCCTATCCCTGGCATGATTTACAGGAAAAATCCAAAACTAGTTTGAAAGACAACCTACACACTTGGAAACTTTGTTAGACAAAGATAAAAAGGTTGTTAAAATCAAAATAAGGTGGATTGATGCCACTAAGGCCAAAAAAAACCAACCCCATCATCACTTACTAATTGAAATGAGCAATATATATAAAAAGGATATGAATTGAAACCAAAAATCATGGAAAGAAAATTACCTTGTATCAAAGAAAATGGTTGGGGCAAGAAATTAGAACAAAAAAAACCCAAACCTTAAATCTTCAAGGCAATGATGAAATGAGCGAAATATGGTGTGGGTAAAGATGAACACTCATTAAGGATAAGAAAAGAAAAGGAAACATTAATGGAAAAGTAAAGTAAAGTGGAATGGAGGGTGAAGATGAGCATGGAATGTGTAAAGACAAGTTCAAAAGCAAGAAAATAAGGGGGAAGGGGAAAGTACATTCAAACAAGCCTGGTTCGATTCAAACGAACCAAACCAGGTTGGTTTGACCCAAAAAAGATTTTTTTCACAAATTGTTTTTTCAAAAATAAAAACTTAAAACTAAAAATAACCTAACACAATAATTCATAAGTGCAAAATTTTAAACAAAATAAAAATAACAAGTACATACAATTAAAATAATAATCACATAAACAAACTAATAAACCAAAGCACAAAACATTCACTACAAGAAAATGTCATATTTGCGATGGCCTTCTGTGACGGACGCCGCATCCATTACAAAACCAATAAATCTACGATGAGTCCGTAGCTTTTTTATGACCAGATGTAAAATATTTTATAATTTACGTCGGACATAAATCAACCATTGCAGATTTGGCCTCAATATTTGGTGGGACCTTCACGCCAATTTTTCTCCGTGGGGCGCCAAGTTTTTGCAACGGATGGGGGGATTCTGCTATGGATAAACCGTCGCAAATCTACATCGGATCATGTCCTCTGATGTAGATTTAGTAGCATAAATTGATGAGTTTTCTTTCTAAATCTGCAACGAAAATGTTAGTTTTGGCGACGGCTTTTTCGTCGCAAAACGTTGACATATGACTACGACAGCTAGGGTTTCTTTTAATGTCTGTGACGGATTTGTCATCACAAAAAGTGGAATATATTATAACAGCTAAGGTTTCTTTGCTTTCAGCGATGGATTTATCTTTATCTGAAGCGGATTTGTCTGTCACAAAATATTAAAATATAAATACTACAGCTTCTCCCTTCAACAGTTATCATTTTCCTCTCCCCCTCTTGTTCCTCTCCCCCTTCTCACCATCGCCAACCACACCTCCCCCACCACCGCACCGCCTCGCCTCGCCACGTCAGCACCACAACCACTCCTCCTCTACCGTCGAAGCAGCCTCCTTCACTGTCGCATTGAAGAAGCAGCAACAGCCTTCTCCTCCACCATCAACAGCAGCAGTGGCCTCCTCCTCTTATCCCTTCGTCTGCCGTGACAGGTAATTGTTTCCTTTTCTATTTTTTGTTGTTTTTCTTTTAATTTTAATTAATTGATTGAATGATAATTATTTAGGGTTAATTAATTTTTTTTAGGAGAAATTAATTTTAGTTGGATTAGATTTAATTTTTTGGTTAGGTTGGTCGAATTTTTATAATTTTTAGGTTAGTTTAAGTTAATTATGAAGTTAATTAATATTTTATGGAATTAAAAAAATTTTGTTTTCCTTAAAAAAATAATATTCTATTTTTCTGAAAATGAAATTAATATTTTTTATTAATATTTTAAAATTATTTGTTGTTAATTGATTGTTAGGAGTTAATAAACATATTGGGTAAATTTAATTTGTTTTATTGAATATGAATTTTTGGGTTAAATGAGAATTAATTTTTTGCATTGAAATTAATTTTAGTTAAATTTAATTTTTTGCTAAATAATATTCTGTTTTTAATATTTTTTAATATAAAAAAATAAAATTCTTTAAATTTAATTTTAGGCTTAATATATATTTTTAGGTGAAATAAATTTAATTTTAGGTTAAATTAATAATATATGTAGAATATATGTAATTTATAGGTTGAAAGTTTTTTTGAGAAATAATTTATAGGTTGAAATTACCTAATTGAATGAAATTAATAATAATAATAATAATAATAATTTTATTAATATAAAAAATATTAATATTCTGTTTTATTTTTTTAATTTATGTTTTTAAATTTTGTTTGGGTATGTTTGTATATTTTGGTTAAAATTAAATTGTAATTTTAATTGATTAGAAATTGCATTTAGATAAAAAAAAATTTAAATTATAAGTTGAGTTAATAATCATTTAGGCTCAATTTAGACAATTAAGATTAATTTGTTAAGTTGGATTTAGGTTATTTTTAATCAAGTAAGTTGTGTAACTCTTTTAATTATTTATAAACAATATTTAATGTTATTACTATTAAATGCATGTTTGACTATATATATTTTATGAAATATGCATGTTTAGTTAGATTTAGATTGAATATGCATGTTTATTTAGATTGAGGTTATTTATGCATATGCTGCTAGATTTAGGATTGTGATATTGATATATTATATATTTATGCGCGTGCTATTAGATTTAGGTTGGTTGATATTGCAGGAATGGCCCATATTTTGGAGAGATACCTCTAGATATAGGGGAGATTCTGCCGAAATTTTGGTAGATTTTACATTAGATATAAAATAGGTTAGAGACTATAGGTGCATGAAACAAAAAATAACTGAAATAATTAAATTCATCTTTCGATTACATCCTCCTTGCATCAAAAAATTTGAACTCCTAAAGTACATAAACATTAAATTATTTATAAAATTCATTAAAAATTTAAACCGTTTATCCAATTGGAATGGCTGAGGATTTGAATACTTTTAATTTTGAAAATAAAATTAATGGTGTATGAGTTGGATATGAATATATATGTGTATATATATGTATATATACATTTATTTTTATATCGAACTCATCACACCATTTAAGTTTCATAATTAAACTTATTCAAAGAATCAAACATTCGATTGCATCCACCTTGCATTAGATATAAAATCGGTTAGAGACTATAGGTACGTGAAACAAAAAAGAACTGAAATAATTAAATTGATATTTCGATTGCATCCTCCTTGCATCAAAAATTTTGAACTCCTAAAGTATATAAACGTTAAATTATTTATAAAATTTATTGAAAATTTGAACTCCTTGCATCGATTTGAACCGTTTAAAAATTTATTAAAATTTATTAAAAATTTATTTATCTTCCTTACACCGATTGAATAAAGTACTCAAAAATTAATGTGAGTTGAATATGATTAATGTTGTTCGAAAGGTTAAGGCTTCGAATAAGTTTAATTATAAGAATAAAATGGTGTGCGAGTTGAATATGAAAATGTATATGTATATACATATATGTATATTTGCATATATTTTTATATTCAATTCATCAAACCATTTGACTTTCATGTAATTCAAGTTATTCAAAGCCTCAACAATTCAAACCACATTTACCAAGTTCAATTCACATCATATTCATTCATCAAACCATTAGCTAGGGATGCATTTTAATGATAAAAAGAGCAGAGCAAAAGTGATGCTTCCAACAACCAACAAAGGCGTGTTCTGAAGGAATAAATCTTGTGGGTGCTTCAAGGGTTGTTTTACATGATGTTGTGTGGAGCACAGCAGTTGAAAGACAAACAATAAGTAGTGCGTACCACCTTAGGCAGGAAAAAGTTGTGTACTTTAGCATCTCTAGCATTAGGAACATAGGAAGAGGTTTGGATATACTATAGGTCGCTACTTAATTCATATTTTAGATGAAGGTCGTGCTTCCAGGAATGAGAGCATAGATATACTTGATGAAGAAGTATATCAGTATTCTCATTTCTTGGAAAATCTAGTTTGTCTCGTATTATAATAGTGAGAAATATGGAAAAAAATCAGCTAAAGAAATAATCTTTCCTCTCAATAGTCTCAAATCACTATAAATGGTAGCAAGAATAGCTAGTGGTAAAGCAATTCGAGACTGAAAGTGAATGGGCGAGGTTTTTAACTTACCTTCACAAAAAAAAAACATGGTGTGCATCAGTGTTAGAGCGAATTTGCTCAGAAATATAAGTTGAAAATTGGTGATGTTTATGCCTTTGAATTGATTGATCGGACCAACTTTTAATCAGTTCAAAGGCACAAACATCACTAAATTTGAACTTATTTTTCTGCACAAATTCCCTCCAGCCACTGATGTTTACCATGTCTTTGTTGTAAAGATAAGTCAAAAACTCCCCCATTCACTTTCGGTCTCGAATTGCTTTACCACCAGCTATTTTTGCTACCATTTATAGTGATTTGAGACTATTGAAAGGAAAGATTATTTCTTTAGCTGATTTTTTTCCATAGTTCTCATTATAATAATACGAGACAAACTAAATTTTCCAAGAAATGAGAATACTGATATACTTCTACGTCAAGTATATCCATGTTCTCATTCCTAGGAGTGTGACCTTCATTTAAAATAAAAATAGTAGGGACCTTTAGCACATCCAGACCTATTCCTTTGTTCCTAATTCTAGCGATGTAAATGTACACAACTTTTTTCCTACCCAAGGTGGTAAACACGGCTTATGGCTTGTCTTATGGTAAAAACAGCTGGGTTCCATACAACATCAAGTAAAACAACGTTTGTAGACCACAAGATTTATCCCCTTAGACGCCTTTGACGATGAAAGCATCACTTTTGCTCCGCACTTTTTATCATTAATTTTTTTTAATCTGCCACGGACTAATCCGTCGCAGATCGTCGTCAACATTTTTGGAATTTGCAACTGAAACAATCATCCATCACAAAATTCCATAGTACAATCTATGAGGGACAGTATTAGTCCGTCATAGAATATCTGTGTCAAGCTTTTTAAAGATGGTATGTCACAAAATCAGTCTCAAATTATGTTTTGCGACAGAAGGTCAGTTTTCTACGGCAGTGATGGCCGTCACAGATTACCTATTTTCTTGTAGTGATTAACTATAAAAGATACTTAAAAATTGAAGTAAAACATAATAATATTAGCAACATCATAATAAAAACACAACAAACCATATTATTAAAATTAAAGTGCAAAATATAAAACATAATGAAAATTAACATAAAGTTAAATAAGAAAAACAACGAGCTAATCATTTAATAACTAAGTAGAATGGGTTGAACATGAAAACAAACCATTGCCCCAAAAATATTCCACCCACATTAAGCTTCATCCTCCTTCTTAAAATGCTTATTGTGGGGTGAGCGACGAACACCGCTTAACTCGATCGCTTTAGCCCGTACACGCTTCAACTTGTTTAACTCCTTCTTCAATTCCACATCTGCCTCGTCATTCAAAACTTTCTCTGGAGCATCTTTGAGTAAAGCCTTACCCCTATTACAAACATCAAAATTCCTATAGATTTTCTAACAAGACGGATCATCGAGCTCCTCAACTTGATCGGGTGAAGCTCCCCACACGGATTTCATCTTAATACTCATGTCAAGAGTTTTCTTGGCCTGCTAAAGTTGAGCCTCCTCATCCACTATAGGGTCAATTGGAAGCAACAAAGATTCCTTAGATGACACCTCCCCCTCACCAACCCTGGAAGTGATGTGATTAAAATAAGTGAGTCGTAGGATGAAGCTTTACTGGGATCAATTTGTAGACACCTAATTTTTGGATGCAGGAATGGGGAAGCGACTCAGAGTTCCCAATGATGATCACTTATGCTCACAAGGTGTAATTAGAGTGATTATGGATTTCATTTTGATCATGTAATGTTTCAAAATGGATTTCAGATGAAAGTGTATTATTTTGAGCCAAAAAGTCATTTTGAAATAAAATCGTGCTTTATTTTCATCATATCTTCTCATACGAGCCTCAAAATGGCCTGAACCTCTTTACTGAAGTAATTAGAACCATTCTTCATGTTTTTGTCTCCAATACAATTTTTCTAATTCTGACATTTAATGCTCCAAAACGGGCTTAGAACATCAGTTGCCATGTTACTGGGCTTGGTTTGATGTTGGGCCTGGATTGTGGTTTTAAAGGTTGGAATGGGCTTCATATTTTTTCAAATCTTATGGGCTGGCCTCTTAAGTAATTAATTAAGCTCTTTTAGGCTTAAGGTTATTTGAGAGCCTAAATCCATCTCCCATTAAAACTTACAAGAGATCACTTTTTTAATTTGAAATTTAAAATTGGATTTGCATGATCGTTCTTTCAAAATTCAAACCAATTAACAGAAGATTTGATTGCATCCATCATCATTTTAAATTTGAAAACCTCTTCTGCTTAAAAATCAAGCAAAGCATCAAAGTCACTGCTGATAAAAGGCACACTCATTTTCTTCTATAGGGGTTGGAATTTTCAGGTTGGCAATTATAAGGAATCAATAACTTTTGAGTGAAAAGGGTCTAATTAAGCTTCTATAATTTTTTTTGTGTTTCAAGAGAGAGAAAAAACAATAGAAAATAAAAATAAAGAAATAGTGTGTGATTGAAAAATGAAAAAGCCAGTCAAGTCAAACAACTGAGCGAAATCAAGCATTCCCATAGAAGTTCAATCAAAAGATTTACTATCTGTTGAATCTCAAAATTTCACTGATCTTCACTGTAAGTGCCCTAAACCCTCTTAATTGTTATTTTTTTTATTGGTTCTATGAAATTATTATGATTTTCATTCATTGTTTACCCCAAAATATTCATCTGCTCAATTTTACCGTGAAAGTTATTTTTATACGTACGTACTGCATCTTTTGCATTTCTTATTTGATTTTGGTTTTGTTGATTCTTAACATTTTTATACATTAGATATATTCAATTAAAGTGTTTTAAGGCATGATTGTGTAATTTTTAGTGATTGTTTATGATTGCTTTTCAATTTTACCTGTTTTTAGTGCACTGTACGTGGTTTTTTTCAATTTCTTGTTTTTTATGATTTTGGCTCTGAAAATTGTTTTAAACTTGTTTTTATATTTTTTTTAAACAATTCTAACATTTTTTAATCAAAATTAAAGGCATTTGAATCAATTTCAATTGATTTCAAAAGTTACAGTATATTATACGTTCATTTCAATTTCCATTGAGATTCACTGTAAGTTATTTAAATGCTATGATTTGATGTTTTATTGCTCTAGTATAAGATTTTTATTGCATTTAAATGATTTCTAAAGTGATTTTGTACATTATAAACAATTTTAGTTGATTTCTATAAAAATCAGTGCAATGCATGTTCACTGTATTGAATGTATGTTTACTGTAAGTTCTTGGCATGATGCATATGGTTGATTTACATGTTATAATATGTGTTTCCATTGTTTTTAACTTGTTTTAAGTTGTTTTGGGTTGTTTAAATGTAATTTGAATGATTTGAGAGTATGCTTCATAGCTTCCATAAGTTGTGCAGTATGTGCTTAATATAAGTGATAATTGACTATTGTTTGATTGCTTAGATGCATGATAGGTTGGGTTATGCCATATAGACACTTGTTTTAGGTTGTTTACGTCATGCATTGATGTTTTGGTTGAGTTTTTTGTCAATTTTTAAGGTTTGGTAAGCCCAAAAGTTGCATTTTTCTGCATTTTCTGCTGTCCCCTGTGCATGTGTATGGCAGCGCCACTGATTGGGATGGATTGAGCTCTAAAGAGTGGTGTTGAGCCTCAACGCCACTCCCAAGAATGGCATTGGATGGTTTTTGTGGCAAAGAGTGGCGTTGCTCCCTGTGTAGGATCCCCTGGTGCTCTACAACTTTTGTGTACAAAAATTTCATGTGGATTGTAGCTAAAAGGTAAGTAATCTAACCTTATTTGGTAAGAATTAGGTGAAATATGCATTAAATGAACCTAATAAAGCTACTTGGTAATTCTTAGGTTAAAATGGTACCAATCTAGGTTGTGTTGATGTAACATCCTCATCCATAATTACATGCATTAGTCATTAATTAGCATCATTAATGTGGTTAATTTTTATTAATTATGCATCATTAAGCATAATTGTGTATAATGAAGTGCATAACATCTGTTGGTAGAGTCATATATGTAGGTATATGGAAGTTTGAGTTAGTAAGGACCTAGTTGTAAGATAAGTTAAGGAGTTATTTGAACAAAAAAAATGAGAGTAGGGTTAGATTGTTAGTATGGTTAATATTGAAGGGGATTTTTGTAAGAAGTGATCTAGAAGAGGACAAGTGTCCTAAGGGGGAAAAGAAGGTGACAAGTGGCCTTTGGAGGAAGAGTTGAGTGGCAATTTAATTAATTTAAAAATAATAAATAGTAATAATAATAATAAAATAAGGAGATAGTGAGGATCTCTATAAGAGTCCTACACATTTTCCTTCATCTTCTTCATCTTCCTCATCTTTCTCATCTTACTTTTCCAAGAACTCTATTATTGAACCTTAGAGATTTTCATTGAAGAATATAGTAAGTTTAGTAGAGTTTATTTTGCCTAGAAGCTTAATTGGAAGATTAAAGGCTTAATTGAGTAAGTTTACTTCTTTTGTGTTGGTTATTAGATTAGGGTTTTGTAGAAATTGGGGGTTATGGTTTCTTAAGAAGAGTATATGCATAAATATGCATTTTATGGTTGTAAATGTGATAATTATGTGTTAAATGCTTGATTTACTTTATAGAGGGTGATAACTTGCATAGACAAGGGGGAAGCTCTTCACAAGCTCTTGATAAAGGAAAAGGAGTTTGAATTTTGTAAGTAAATAGCTATTAATACTAATTGGATGCTTAATTTGTGTGTTTAGATTGATTTGATTAGTTTCTAGGGTAATACTCAATGATGGATGTGTTGAATTGTTGTTTTGCTTGAAGAAATGAGAATTGACTGAATGATAGTGAAATTATTGATGAATGAATGTGATTGGTGAAGGTTATATGCGAAAATGGATGGTTGTGGTGGAATTGTAGAGAAAATGGTTGATTTGTGATGAAAGGGTTTGGAATGGTTGAATTGAATAATTGTGATGGATGTTGTTTGATTGTTTGTTATTGTTTGGCTTGATAATGAGCTCAATTGTCTAAGTTTGTGGTTAGGATTTGGTAACCCAAGAGATAAGATTGAAATTATGAAATGTGATTTAGAAAAGTGAAAAGGGGAATTGAAATGAATGATATTTAACCCCTAGAAAAGTGAAGAGAGGAAATTTGATTGATTTGAGAATGGTGCACCATTGAAAAAGATTGATAATGAGAAAAAGATGTGATTTGAATGTTTGATAGGGTTACCAATCTTTTAACTATTCATTTAGGTGATTTATCTAATTATCAAGGTTGTTTGTTTTTTGTGAGATATATAGGTTGTGGTTGTGAATTGTGATATTGAATTGATGGTTGGTTTCAGTGATTGGATAAGATAATATAATCCTATTATGTTATATTGGTATGATTTGGTATATGGATTATTGAGTTTGAAAGTACCATGTGTGTATAGTTGGTATTAACAGTTATTTATATATTGAGTTGCCAGCTCACCCTTTGGCATTATTTTTCAAGTGATAGATAGCTTGTTGATACTTGAAGTCCACGTGCATTGCAATAGACATTTCAGGTTGGCCAGTGGATCACGAGCATATGTTATGCATTTGGATTTCTTGTAAAAGCATGTGTAAGGGGTTTTTGGAATTGGTAAATATGAGTACTTTATGTAAATGTTGAAGAAGTATGGGAGTTTATGTAAATAGTTAACGTACGATGTTTTTATAAAGTTGTACAAAGTTCTGAGGTTTTGGTGTGATGTATTTATTGAGTTTAGCTTGTTTTTCAGCTTCAAAAGTTTTTTTTTTGGAGTTCCCAAAATCGCGCCCACGACCCTGATATCGCGCCTGCGATTTTGATAGGAGTTTTACCCACCTCTCTGTTTCTTAGGTCGCGCCCACCATTTTATAAGTCTCGCCCGCGAGATTGTATCCAGGAAGTCTGTGTTCTCGGGTTCGAATGTCGCACCCATGAGTGACAAAAATCGCACCCGCGAGTGACAAAAATCGTGCCCGCGATTTTCAGTTCCAGATTTATATGCTTTCTGTTTCTTCGATCGCGCCCGCGATCTTGTCTGGCCGCGCCTGCGACCAAGTGTCATGTTGAGTATGTGTTTTTGGTCCTTTTTGGTTGTGGTGTTACATAATTTTTAAAAAATAAAAAATAAATTAAAATAAT
>CANYLF010808896.1:0-11897 GCA_948193215.1 Bocquillonia castaneifolia
CACACTTATTATTAACACGTACTACATACTATAAATCGCAGCCTTTCGCTCATTTAAACTTTTCTTTTCTTTTTTTCTTTTTCTTTGCTTATTATTATTGTTATTGTTAACATATCTAGGGTTTCAACAAAATCTACTTCAATTTCAATCTCCACCACTACAGCCACCGTCACCGTATGGCTGAAGTCATTAACATGCCCGTCGATTCATTAGACCGTCGCGGCGGACGAGACCGAGACCGTGACAGAAAGGAAAAATCCTCAGGTGATGATCCACAATCGTCATCTCCGCCACCACCACCACCACCACCACCGCAACAATCACTTCCAGTGCCACCTCACAATCCTCGGAGACGCGACAGAGATGTGAGAGACAGAGACTTTGATAGGCCGCCGCCACCGCCCAATCGACGAGGAGGAGGCGGTGGTGGTGATTATTATGAAAGAAACCATAATCATCATAATAATCACAGGTCTCCTCCTTTACCTCCGAGAGAGAGGGAAAGAGAGTACAAGAGAAGGAACAGTATGAGTCCTCCTCCTGTGCCGTACAGAGACAGGAGACATTCGCCTCCGCCTAGGCGCTCTCCACCGTATAAGAGGTCGAGGAGAGATGATGGAGGCTATGATGGGAGGAGAGCTAGCCCTAGAGGTGGATTTGGACCTGGTGATAGAAGGTTACATTATTTCATTTTATTTATTTATTTTCAGATGAGGAATTGCTTATAATCCAGTGTTAGACGAAATGTTGGGTTTCATTATTTTAGGTTCTGCTATGGTAGATAGGTAGGGTTTATGCTTGATAATTATTGTATTGAGTGAAAAAGGAGCTTTGGTAGGTGAGAGAACAAAGTCAAGTAAAATGATGATCCTTCTTATGGGAATTTTTTGTTTGTGTTTTCGGCTTCAATTGAGTGTGAATAGTGTAATTGATTGAGTAGGTATATTCTTACATCTCAGTCATTTGCTACAAGTTTGAAACTCTATTAGACCTAATTTAATGGGGAGGAGACTGATTTAAGATGATTTATAAGTCTAGATGTTTCTAATGATTTAGCCGAAAGCCATGCAGTTTAGAAGAAAGAATTCATTAATTGACCCCTATTAAGTTGGCATTAATCATTATGGCTTAGTTTAGTTGAGTTTATCATATGAAACTTTAATTATTTTAATAGTAGAATAACCTGCATATAAATAAATATGGAAGTCCTTTCGTATATATGAATCTATCACTTCTTTTATGTTTCATGTCAACATGTCATTTTACAGATTGGCAAAATGCCCATGAACATTTCATCGACTGATTTGACAATTTTTTTTTGATAAGATAAGTTTATTTCTTAATTCATGTTGTGTGCTATAGTGGTCTTATTTCATGTGATATAAACTTGACTTTGCCTAGTCATGTTTGATATTGGGCAGTATTGTAACCACATATTGGAGTTTGGTGCATCATATGAAATAGTGAGGCCGTACTCTGTGGTTTTGAATTAATCAACCTATTACATTTACCATGATCAAGCAATGGAATGAAACCTTGGATTGGTTGCCTGTTTAAAGTGTTTAGTTGTTCATCTCTGATTTTTGCTCTTTTTAGGTATTTCAATTCAAACCACAGGTGGCTGGTTGATTGAACCCTTAGTTTTGTTTTCCATTATATAGTGAGCCTTTGCTTTTGATATGAAGCAAGACCTGTTCAATTGGGTTTTTTTTTTTTATGTGATTGAGGAGTTCGCATCATCAAAACAGGGATTGAAGAGATAATAGTCTCAGGTTTATCATGATTATTCACCTATAGACCTTGTCTTGCGATATTTATGTTTCATATTTAAGTTTTGTGTCAGATTTGAGTCTTATTGGATCGTTTAATAAGCTGTCTAGTTGATTCGTTTGATTGAAATTGAATATAAACCAGAATTTGAAAAATTTGTACGAATTAATTTGTTAATTAAAACGAGGAATGTTGACCTTGGACTATTACATGGGCAGTTGGATTTGGTCTCTTTTTCAGGATGATGCTTTTTTGTCTGCTTTAATATACTGTTCATTTGCATGTTTAATGTTGTTGTATGACTATCCAGGAGTAAGAGATGACTTTTTGATTTTGTTATTTATGTTTGTGCTCATTGTTCATTTTATTTTTTAATTTGCTTACCTCCCAGCCTTGTATCGATCCATTGGGTATTTCCTTTGCATTCCTTGCAGTTTTAATTTTTCTGATTATCCCCATTTTTAAGTTCTCTCTCCTTCCATCTTCTTCAGTTCAGAGCCTTTTCTTGGAGAAATTTGCTTAATGCAGTAAATAACATTTTTTATGGTGTAGGTTTGGCTATGATTATGCTGGTGGATATGAACGTGATATGGGAGGTAGGCCTGGGTATCCTGAAGATCGGCCTCATGGCCGCTACATGGGTCGTGGAGGTGCATATCAAAGTGGTCCCTCTGGTATATGCTTAAACTTCTTTGAGTTCTTTCAGATTATTGGGTTTTAAATATCATGTGATTTTGTTTGTGTAGCACATGTTCAGTATAATAACTAAATAAATTACAGTAATTAAAGAACTGGCATGGATATCAGCCTTTGTTGGAGTTTAGCTTGTCTTGAACTTAAATTGCCCTTTTAAGCTGTTATAACTGCAAGTTGTTGGTTTGACATGTCCACAATTGTATGATAAGCCTGATAAAAATATTTGATGGTTCATATGAAATTTCAAGAACATATTTTTATTTCCTTGGTATTTTTTGGAGTTGGATTTGGACTGCTCCTAGTGCCACTTGTAGAACCAATGTAATTGCTTGGCTTTTTTCAAAAATGCTTCTGTTACTTTTGAAGTGATTTTACAGTCATGATATCATCTCTAAACTCTAGCCGTCTGGGTACCCCTTTGGATCTCAAATTTCAAACTCTTTACCTGTCCCATAGATAGTCTTTTTGGACTTGGTTTGTCTTTTGTTTATTTATAATTTCTAAAACATAGGAGTAGATATTGCTGAGAAGCTGGAGGCCTTATGCTGTTGTTTTGGGGACATGATAGAAGTTTTATTGGCATTATGTGGTGCTTTTTTTTGTTTGGTCAATATGGTAGTCAGATTGCTTAACATCTGGAGATGGAGAAATGGTGTCATTACAGTGTTAATGATTACTCTTGAGAGACTTCACAGTGACAGTTCTAGCTACTTCAGCCTTTTGTCTTGTCTTCTCAATGTATTTGATGAACTATTGGCTTTGCAAATTTTGTTGGGTCTTGTTCTTACCTGATGGAGGACAAGAAATTTGAAATTAGGAATCCAATTCTTATGGATTTTTAGATTTTTCAGCAAAATAATTTTTTAGGAAGTTCAAATCTATTTGTTATTAGGACTTTTATTATCATTAGAAGTTATTTAAACTTTTTCTAGTTCTAGCTTATGTAGTATTATATTAGCATTTTTCTAGTCAGTATTGGATTTATGGCATTCCTGGTTTAAGATTTTTAATCTTTATAGTGTTAGGAATTCTTTTACATTGACTTTGGATGCATGGATTTGATTTGATATTTTAGATTTTAAATACATATATTTCAAATTAGATGTCTCTATATTTGTTAAAACAAATTCATTGAGTTCTCAAACAACAGATTTGTTTCAAATTCAAATTTATGCTCAAATTTTCTGCATCCAAACACAGTGTTAGTCTCTTAAATATCCGGGCTTAGTAATTCGGTTTTCGTTATGATGATATAAGGTATTTTAAATCTATCTATTTAGTATTATTAGTTTAGTATTTTCCTGGTCAAAATCAAATTTAGACCATTAGTAGTTTAGGATTTCTATTCTTAATGTTGGGATTGAATTTCTTTTCAGTCAATAAATCTACCCAGGTTTGCAACGTTTTATTTTGAGTTGAGAGTTTTCAGTCTCGGTACAATAAAGATTCATGCAAATTATTGCTCTAAGAACTCTGTTGATTCACTTCTTTCTATTCTTTTTTCTCCAAACAGTTGAGATTTCAGTTCTAAACCCTTATTTTCTGTAAGTTGTGGAAGAGGTCTAAATAATCTGTCCTATCTTTCTTCTGCTTTTTTTTTCCCTCATTGCTGTGGCTTATTTATTTTGTAATCATAATTGTGTTATTTGCCGAGGTAGAACTTATTGGATTCTACTACTGCTGCAGATTGGGATTCAGGGCGTGGCAGTTACATTGATAGTTCCAACACAATGAGTACTCAAAGGTTTGTTGTTTCTCATGTTTATGGTCTCTAGCATTGTACCACTAAGCAGGTTTGGCTTCTTTGTTTCATTCACCATCCCATGTTTGTGCTGCTTGTAGTTTGGAGTTGAGCTTTGCTATCTACAAATGATTGATAATTTTATTTCCAAATTATCTTAGATCCTTGATTTTACTTTTTTATTTTCATCACTATTTTTCTATTGGACGCGTTCACTATTAAATTCCAATGACTGGCATTTCATCTTATAGTTTTGTATTTGCACTAGATCAGGGTCGGTTCCAGTATCTGATGAAGGAAAGCTAGAGGGGAATATTTATTTAGATGGAATTGTAAGTAGGGAGACGAGTTTAAATGTATAAGCTTAAAGCTACATATCTATGGTTGAATTTGTCAGAAAACATACAGGAAGTCACGACCTGCAGTCTTTGTTGCTGCTTCTGGTATCTGATATTGTTGGGAAAAACCAGAAAGACTCAAAAGTATCATCGTCAGAATTATCACAATATCCACAACAGCATGGTTACTATACTTAAATAAATTGACTGAAGATTGAATGAAAGGATTTACAAGTTTGGGCATATACAGACTCAAAATTATTGTCAAACTGTTAAGATGGATTCTGATACTAGTCTTAGTTTCCTTCAGTGGATTTCTAAAGAAATCTAGGAGGAATTAAATTATGCTAGACCTGCAAGGACTCAGAAAAGACTTTAGACCAGCTGTTGGCTAATTTGTAGACATAAATGAGAGGCTAGAAGGCCTAGAAATATTATATAATATCCCAATTTTTGCTATATGACATCTTGATCTTAATTGTACATTTTTGTTCTCTTTTAAATTGTTTTTTTTTCTGGATTTATTGTCTCTGTCGTCTGCATCAGTAAGTGATAATTATTTGTGTGTGGTTTGGAGAAGACTTGTAAAAGGTGGTTTTGACTTTGCTTGATATGCTTGTCATTTTCTAAAAAAGTAGAGCTCCACACTTTTTTAAATTTTAAGTAAATTATTTGGTTGTATTCATCAACCTGACATTGTAAGTAAATGTTCCAGAGAAGGCTTGATGTCATACAAGCAGTTCATTCAGGAGCTTGAAGATGATGTTCTTCCAGCTGAAGCTGAACGCAGGTACACAGTATGCACTATTTTGATATCATTACAATTGACTTTTAACACTTCACAACTGGGAACATGTGAAAGTAACCACTGCATTTGATTTTCAGATATCAAGAATATAAGTCAGAGTACATTTCAACTCAAAAAAGAGTTTTCTTTGAGGCTCATAAAGACGAAGAATGGTACTGCTTGTTTCAAGTTTAATGTATGCCTTTATGTGAACTTCATTGGTCTAAATGAACTTGTTTTGTGTAGGTTGAAAGATAAATATCATCCAACCAACTTGGTTCCAGTCATAGAAAGGTATGCTGTACAAACATATTTATTCTGGTTTCTGTGCTGCTTACCCAATTTCCGGCTTTACCTTAATTTCTTGGTGTTGATTTGATTTGTAGGAGGAATGAATTGGCACGGAAGGTTGCAAAGGATTTTCTCCTTGACTTGCAAAGCGGAAACATGGACTTGTGAGATTGAATTTTTTCTCCCTGGGCCAGTATTTATTCATTTAAACTTGCATGTAAACCTATTCTTCTTTTTACTTGCCACTTAAGTTTTAGTTTTTCTCTCAGGGGCCCAGGTATCAATGTCCTATCTTCAAATAAATCAGGTCAAACGAGTGACCCGAATTCTGATGATGAAGTGGACAATAGTGGCAAGAGAAGACGGCATGGTCGTGCACCAGCAAAGGAAAATGATCTTCTTTCAGCTGCTCCTAAGGCTCACCCTGTTAGCTCAGAGCCCAAAAGAATTCAAATTGATGTTGAACAAGCTCAATCTCTTGTTCGCAAACTTGACTCTGAAAAAGGAATCGAGGAAAATATATTAGGTGGATCTGATAATGACAAAATGAGTAGAGAGAAATCCCACAGCAGCTCCAGTGGGCCTGTTATCATCATACGAGGCTTGACCTCTGTCAAGGGCCTGGAGGGCATCGAACTTTTGGATACACTTATTACTTATCTTTGGCGTGTACACGGTTTGGATTATTATGGAATGGTTGAAAACACTGAAGCCAAGGGTCTGAGGCATGTCCGAGCAGAGGGGAAAAGCTCTGACATGAATAGCAATGGGATGGAGTGGGAAAAGAAACTGGACTCGCGTTGGCAGGAAAGGTTGAGGAGTCAAGATCCTTTGGAAATAATGACTGCCAAGGAAAAGATAGATGCTGCTGCAGTTGAATCTTTGGATCCCTACGTCCGGAAGATTAGGGATGAAAAATATGGGTGGAAGTATGGCTGTGGAGCTAAGGGTTGCACGAAGCTTTTTCATGCTGCTGAATTTGTGCACAAGCATCTTAAACTGAAACATCCTGAGCTTGTGATGGAGTTGACCTCCAAAGTGCGGGAAGATCTGTATTTCCAGAATTACATGAAGTACTGCCATTTGACATAATTTCTTTTTTTGCTTTTTTTTTTTGGTAATTGATCCCAAATTAGTAGGTTCTCTAACAAAATGCTCATATTTGCAGTGATCCAGATGCACCTGGTGGTACACCAGTTATGCAACAGCCTTTACCGGTATGCTTTATTGATCAACTTGTCCGTGTTCCACATTGCATAGTGTTTGTGCATAAATGATTTTGATTTTCTAACAGGATCAATTCTTCACTTCTTTTAAGAATAAGCTAAATGAAATTCATTTCAGTTTGATGACATCATGTGTGACCCATCTGGTTCTTATTTCTGACTGCACCTACCATGTTGCTCTTAGATGCATTTCCGCCGTCTAATTGTTTCTTCACAGGATGTCAATCTACTGTCGTGTAGATGCTGATGAGGAAATCATCAAGCAAACAAAATTCAAAGATTTTTAAGAAATTTAGAATTTCAGCCTAACATTACAAATTCAAAACCCAAGGGCAAGGGGTATTTCTGTAATTTCTGACTTTACCGGAACAGCAGTTAAAATAAATTTAGGTCTGACTGATTCAGGAGTTTTATGACTTTTATCTGGTTAAGTATTTTATAGTTATATTAGTTTATAATGTTTCTAGTTTAGATTTCCATTCTAGTAGTATCAGGATTGGATTGAGTCTATAAATACCTAGGTTCTCAAGCAACACAAAATTCAAAGAATTTTAAGAAATTTAGAATTTCAGTCTGACATTTAGTCATTTACAAATTCTATTCTCAAGGGTTATTTATGCAATTTCTGGCTTTACTGGTACAGCAGTTTAAATTATTTTAGGCCTGATTTAGGAGTTTTAGTTGGTTAAGTATTTTATGGATATATATTAGTTTATAATTTTTTTAGTTTAGGATTTCTAATTCTAATAATATCAGGATTGGTTTGAGTCTATATCAATACCGAGGTTTTGTAATGTTTTATTTTCAGAGTTGAATAAGAAAAAAATCACTGCAATATTTGCTGTTTGAATTATGTTGATTCAATTCTCTTATTTCTCATTAGGTTTGATTCCTAAAAATTTACCCATCCTTTTCTTTGTTTTCCTAAAAAATTCGGATCTGATTTTCGGAATGAAGATTTAAATTTGCAAATCTTTCGTAGAATGGATTGATCAAATATGTCCCACATCAAGTGTGTGCCATATAGGCAGCTTATATCACTTTGCTTAATGCTTACACATCGAAAGTAATTGGCTATCAAAGATGCAGCTTTTGGAACATGTTTTATGTTTTTCTTTCTTATTAAATTCATTAGTAGTAACAGTAGTAGCAGTTATTTTATTTGAATGATGAAAACTAGAAAATCCGTGAAAATATGAACATCAGAGTATGTCATCACTTTTGCTCTGCTGCCTCTAATTTACTTAGTTTTTGTTGTTCATTCACTGGATAGTTGCATATAAATATCAACGAAGATCAGCTTGCTTCCATTTACTTTTCAAGTTGTATCAATCTCTGATTTCTAGATCCTTTTGTAACTTCTGTCAAACATGTAATCTCTGAATATTATTCTTCATAACACCCCCAAAGAAAGAAAAAGAAAATAAATCCAAAGAGTTGGAAGGTATAATTTGAAAGAGTTTCTTCCTTCAGCAGATCTGTTAAAGTTTATTCAGTATGGCTTTAAATATTAAATGACACCATCACATATGGCTGTTTCGTAAGTGGGATTTTGGCTGCCTGATGTTATTTAATGACACATCACATGGAATTAGGGAATGCCCAAATTTCCTTTTGTTTTAAACTCTACCCAAATTTCCTTTTGTTTTAAACTCTACTTATTTTTTTATATAAATTTCTTCTTTTAGCTAACAGGACTTTCTGCTAGAGTTTGACTAATTTAACTCTTGATTTACCAATTCAACTGATAAATTGTTTTAAAAATTCACAATAATAGTGCCAATCTAATCCAATTCAGTTCATTACTATTACACCGTATTTGACATCAAAATGGTTCAGGACATGGATATTTAATTAAGATTTTTCTTGTCTTCATGTCTTGTTTTCTTTCTTTCCTATTTCATTATTGTCATTTGACATAGGGTATATTATATATTTGCATTTGAATATTTTATATTGTAATTGTTGAAAGAATGTGTTCTTTATTTCTTAGGCTCAAAAAGGCTTGCTTTAAACAAATGCCTTCTGAGATGGAAATCCAATATGTGGACATTTGCTTGCTCAACCCACCATATTTCCTATTCATTATCAGAAAAACGTTTACCAATTTTTTTTGTCATATAACATGTTGATATCAAGTATATGGACCATGGATTATTGTCAAAGAATTTGGTGAAAACAATGGAAAGATTAGCGACCTGTGGAAGTGTGATTGATACATGATGCCATTGGTTTTAGTTGAAATTTGTACTTCCAATAAACACTAGTTCTTTTTTGTTCTAAGTTTGATCTTACTAATGCTTCTTTATAGTTCGAGATCTCATCTTTATTTCCCCACTAAATTATGTTGTACGCATGCATGTAATCTGCAATTTTTTTGCTCCATTATTTTTTTCTTGCCTTTCATTTTTCCTCCTTTTATTTCTTTCCTTTTTATTTGCTAGTTCTCTTCAATATTTATTTTCATACATGAAAATTGTGTGGATCTCAAGAAACTTTGTAACTTCATTTCTATTTTGATATGCTGGAATGGCGTCTCATCAGATTGCAACATGTGGGCCTTTTGTTTTGTCTTGCTGTTGTGATTGCCACATTGTTATTTGTGGATTTTGTATTAACTGGATTTTTTACAGAAAGACAAGCCACAGAGACGCAAGTTAGGTCCAGAAAATCGATTAAAGGATGAAAGAGGTGGCCGTAGAGAACGTGACAATCGAGTAAATGGAAATGAAAGATATGATAGGTCTGAAAATCTCCAGTCAGGTGATTTCCAGTCGAACAATGATGGACCTGATGGAGGGAATCGTGATGATCCAATGTATGATAATTTCGGTGGACAAGGCATTCATGTTCCTCCTTTCCCCTCAGACATACCACCTCCTCCAGTATTGATGCCTGTACCTGGTGCTGGGTAGGTCAAGCCTGACTTAGATGCTTAATGGTAGTAGTAATCTTTGTGAATTGAAAATTTTCTAATGACAAAATGCTGTGCTCAACAGTCCTCTAGGGCCTTTTGTTCCTGCTCCACCCGAAGTTGCAATGCGGATGTTCAGAGATCAGGGTGGTCCACCACCATTTGAAGGTGGTGTCAGAAATGGAAGGCCTGGGCCCCAGTTAAGTGGACCAGCTCCCATTCTTCTATCTCCAGCCTTCCGACAGGATCCTCGTCGAATACGCAGGTAATTTCTGTTGAAAACTCCTGTCCAAAGTTCACGTTTTCTCTTTTAAATCTATAGGTGAATTGGAAAATGTATCTAGTATTCCTGAATATGTTGAGATGGGTGAACTGATACAAATGGATAGATTCATCCAATTTTCTTTTCTTTGTAACCAATGAGTTTAAAAGTTGTAAATTTAGGTTCAGTTTTATATGAGCCCCTAACTTCTCTCCCATTAGTCTGTATATTTTCATTCATAAAGTGTCTTCATCTTCTGCTCCTGTTCCAATATTATCCCTCTTCTTAAGAATTTCCTAGGGCTTGGATCATTTTATTTGACTTTTTTCTTTTGGTTGCTTATGGCTGCATGATGTCAAAATCAGACATTCTTCAGAGTATCATGGGATGAGTATAAAATTCAATTTTTATTCAAGTTGCATAAGCGATTATGTTTTAAAGAATGGATAACAATGGGGACTTGAACATGCAATTGTTGCTTTGTAAGCAAGTGCCTTTCCAATTGACCATGTGATTATATTATATTCGTTTTTTTTAGTAAATTCTAGATGTGTATATGTGTTTTATTTAATTGACATTTAGAATTTGAACCAAAATCTTAGGAATCCTTCGTCAATTCACATAATGGGGATTTTGTTTCGAATGATGGTTTGCATGTTATGCATCATGCAGATTCAGCTGCACTAGTTCTCAAGACGTGCCCTATGAATTATGAATCCCTTTAAATGGAGTTCGATGTGGTAGCTAATCTACCATGCTTTTTCTAAAATTTTTTTCAACTCTTTTTATAGTTTGAGGTCATTCTTGATTATGACAATCAATAAGCTATAGCCTATAACATTCTGTGCTGAATGTTGGTTCCGTTCTATGGGACAGTAATTTCTATGTAGTATGTTCTGATGCCAATTTTTTCTAATATACTTATTGATAATTATTTCCTGTTGAAGAAGCTAACTCTTTTGAGCCTTGGAACTTTCTACAGTTATCAAGACCTAGATGCTCCGGAGGATGAAGTCACCGTCATAGATTATAGGAGTTTATAGGTGTTCCAGTTGAAAGAACAGTAAATCCGCGTTTATTTTTTTCCTGGAGGGAAGACTAAACGAGTCCCGAGTTGAGGTAATCCAACTGTAGAAGCAATCACCTTGTACCTAAATTCGTTTGGGTTTGAACTGCTTGTTGGGTGATGACCAGCGGCACCACTGTCTGCTGTCATATTACTACAGATTGTCAGTGGTGCTGCAAAATAGTCTTTGATTTTTTTTTCATCCCCCTCTGCTTCACCATGACACAAAAGCCACAATGTATTTAGGGGTTGGAATACACAACGTTTAGACAAATTGTGCCTGTAAAATGGACGTGATGTGTAATACAGATTTGAGATGGTTTGTCCATTCGTTTCCTTTTTAACTTCTAGACTTCTAGCGTTTAGTATTCTTTGTTGATAATAAGAAAAAGATTTGAAATCTTCAAGAAAGGATTAAGGTGTTCATTATTATTTTCTTCCATTTCCCCTCCCTTCTCTCATAATATTATTATTAGAAGTTGGATTTTTCTTTTCAAATATAAAAAAATACTAATAATTATATTAATAGGCGTGCCCTTATCCAAAAGGATAAACCTTTTGACATCTTTTGACATAATTTGGAACAAAGGGAGTAGATAATTGATTGGTTTTTCATTACCGTGTCTTGTGATCTAAACACAAGCAAAATTCGAAGTAAACGTTTTGCTAGTTGACTATTTTGTTACTGGTTTCAATTTTCTGATAAGCAGAGGACGAACCCTAAACTGTTTAAGCAAATAAAAAGGTTGATGAGGCTCCCCATAGAAAATAAAGTATGACGACATTCTTTTCAAAAGCCCAGAATT
>CANYLF010809298.1:0-10016 GCA_948193215.1 Bocquillonia castaneifolia
CCCCCCCCCCACCACCCCCCCCCCCCCCCACCACAAACAAAAAAAAAAAAACAACACCCCAACCACCCCCGGCCCGGGGGCCAAAGGTTTGGGAGATTTATTCTTTTTCTATCACCTTCATAATCATAAAAAAGAAAAAAAAATTTTTTTTTATAAAAAATCCTGCTTTTTAGAACCTTATCTTTATCCAGCAGATGTTTTTTTTTTATTATTTATATTTTTTTTTCTCTTGTGTATTATTAATAAAAAATAATGGACATCTCATTTATTTTTAATGAATTTGTAAAACGGAAAATAATATATAAGGCTGAGACTAAGAAATAGGTGACTTGAACACCTAACCTTCCGTGTGTAAAACGGTTGCTCTACCAATTAAGCTAATTTCTTTTTTCCATTCTTTTTTTAGCATAAAAATTACAATGCACACTAATTATAAGATAAAGATAACAGTTCACCTAACAAAGTTCTCATTTACCGATAAAAAAAACGGCAAGTGAGTACCTGCTTCCATTATTTTTTATTATTTAATAAAAAAATTTATTAAATAATAAAAAATAATTAAACCGCGAATTTATTGCTCCTAATTATAGCTATGAGTAAGATGATACCTGCTTCGCTAGCCCTTTATTATTTTTATTGTTTATCTTAGGATAAACAATAAAAATAATTTAGATTCGCCGGAGGGGGGGGTTAACCCCCCTCCGAAAGAATCCTGCGGGTCCCTAGCCCCAGGTTAAATATTTTTAATATTTAACCTGGGGCCTTCCCGCTGGAGCGAGATACACAATAAAAATACTTTAGGGACCAAATTTGTCCCTCATTGGTGTGACCAATACCCTTACCTACGCAAGGGGAATGGGATGGCCTTTCTCTTTCCTTTAAGGAAAGAGAATGGTCTGGTAAATTCTCCTCGCGGGCGTACGCAATCCCGCGTATGCATAAAAAAGGGTAAAAGGCTAGCCAGAGGAGAAACTCGAATTCTCATTATTAATGCATGAAATTAATGTTTTAACCGATTAAACTACTCGGGCTTTTAAGCCGTTATTTATTTCAAAAGCGTATACTCGTTTTTTATAAAACCTCGCGCGCGCCTTATTTTTTATTTATCGCAACAATAAATAAAAAAAAAATAAAGGGTCTGACCAAGAGGGAGGGGGGGGAACCCCCCCTCTGGGCTAGGAGTCAGAGCAGGTGAAATCTTAATATCTTAAAAACAAAATTAATGAAGAGGGTGGATATCCTGACTTGAACAGAAAACATACCGTTCCACATACGGTCGTTCTACCGATTGAACTATAACCACCTTTATCTTTATGTTGGAGTGATTCGAACACTCAATGGTAAATACCAAAAATTTATGACTTACCGATTAGTCTACAACATATATTACAATTTTTGCTATTTTTTTTATTAAAAGGCATGCGCTAAGTTTTTTATTTTTCCTTTATCTCACACCAGGATAGTATTACTTTTCTCTTGGAAAGAGTGTAGGTCTGACCCATTCCTATTCGAGTCCTTACCCAATCAGTGTAAGCCCCTTACTTTTTTTAGTTATATATATATTTGAAATAAATAATAATAGGCTCTCACCGTATACCATAAAAAAAAAGCCAGCGTAGGCAATAAAAAAATTAAATAAAAAATTTTTTTGTGGTGAGTATCTATAACTCCTGTATGGGAGGAATAACTAATATTTATTACTCATAAATATTTTTTATATGAAAGCCATATAGGTAACAAGATTTGAACTTGCACGGATTACTCCATTCCATCCTAAGTGGAAACTGTCTGCCAATTCCAGCATACCTATTACTATATAAATAACATGTTTACATTAAATAATTCTTAAATGCTCGAGGTAAGACTTGAACTTACAACCTACACGGCTTCAGCGCGCCGCTCAACCAATTGAGCTTCTCGGGCTTTTTTAGGTTTTATTTTTTGATTTATTTTTTTAGCGTATTTAATTAACAAAATTAAAAGCATACAAAGGTTTTTTAATTAAGAAATATAAAGGGACAAATATTTTAGCCCCTTTTATTTTTTATGATATAATAAAAAATAATTAAATATAAAGTGGTGAGAAAAGTTTATACACAAGCTATCTGTATTTATTTTAATAATATAATTATTTTTTTTATGGAGACATTAGGGATCGATCCTAAAATAACGATACGCAAAATCGCAGTTTTACCAATTAAACTATGTCCCCTTTTTTAGCAAATTTTTTGCGATTTTTAACTTTTTTTTGATTTTTTTTTATAATTTAACATAGTTAAATTATAAAAAAAAAAACCAGCGTAGCCTTTAAATCACACATAAAAACTGTTGAATTTATAACCCACTTGGGAATTGAACCCAAGATGTAATGGTGAAAGCATTATGTCTTAACCACTTGACTAGTGGGTCTTTTTTACTAATTGTAAATAAAAAAATTTTTCTGTTTTTTTTACTTTATTTTTATTAGTTATTTACCATCTTCGCGGCTTAGCCTTATTTTTTTTTTTTCGTTACGAAAAAAATAAGGTGCGCGCAAGGCTCTGAAAAATATTAATAAAAATAATGTAAAAATAATTGTATTAATTGGTTAATTAATTTTAGATAGCTATTTACAAAAAAAGAATCCCACACATAATTATATATATCCGAAAAACGACTTGAACGTTTACGATTTTTTATCAGAAAAGCTTAAATTTTCCCTGTCTACCATTCCAGCACTCGGATTTAAAGTTATATAAAAAAAGTTTTTTATCACATGGGCGGTGGTTTATACCACCCCCTCTACGGTTTATATATTAATATCTAAATATATAAAACGTTAAACCGATCTTCTCAAATAAGGTTATTTTTTGCTTTTTATCATTAGCGTATATGCGCAAAATTGTTTCACAAAAAACATACTTTTTTATCAACGTTAGCCTTATTTACTTTTTTTCACTACCATTATTTGATTAATAATGTAAGCAAATACTATTTACCGATCTTTTCAATATCGGTAAATCAGGACTTTATATGTTTTTGTTTGTAAAAAGTTAAATATATAATACAATACCATTAAAGCGAAATAAAAATAACAAAAAACAAAAGAAAAAAATTTAACTAATAAGGCCAAAATGATTCGAACACTCATCTGAGCTATCATGAGCAGCTTGCTTTACCTATTAAGCTATAGCCTTTAAAAAAAAAGATTTTTATTTCTGTATATCTGTCTAACTAGTCACATTTGCCCATATTTATAGAATCGATTAATAAATATTTTTTTTCTTTTAATTTCCTTAAAATATGGGGGAGAGGGTAGGAGGGGTGGGTAGTACGCAGCGTTTTATCAAAAAAAAATATTTTATAAAAAAAATTAATTAAATTACCCATTTTTATTAATAAAAGCGAGTTCCATAATTTTTCTAGTTTTAGCAAATAGTTATAAATTTGTTGTTTATATTTGTCATAAATATGAATGAAAATACCAGCGTTTTATTTAACTAAATGAAGGTGAAAACGGAATTTAATAAATACAGCCCACAATATACAGTGTGGACAAAAGAGTTGCACTAATATCTATTGGGCATGAGCCAATCGTGTTCCTATTACACCAATCCACATTAATTACCCACCCTCAGCTCCCATCACCCACGGGTGGGTATACCAAGGGAGATGGGGTACCTAAAATTTTTAAGTTATTTATCAGCTTCGCGGCCTAGCCCTCGCGTATGCGAGGGTGCGCCAAAGGCCTAAAGATAAATAATAAAAAAAAAAATAATGGACAGTATTCTTTCGTGGGGTGGTTTAAACCACCCCACCTCGAACCTATATTTTTATAAAAAAAAAATATTAATAAAATTAAGCACGCGACTCTTTGATATTAGCCCAGTGCAAGTATCGCACTTACTTCTACCGATTACAAAACGGTTGCATTTCTTTTATGCTAACCGGGCTTGCTATAACTATTTAATAAGGTGTTTTCCTAACAAGGTCATCATTTACCGATATTTTATTTTCAATATCGGCAAATGAAACTTTTTTTTGTAAAATTTTATTACGTACGCTGGCTTTTTTTTTATAATTTAACTATGTTAAATAAAAAAAATCTTTAAAATACAAATCTTTAAGATAACTTTCACCCCAATTATTAACTGTTATTAGTTAAACCTAACCGTGGTTAATGAAATTAGCGTTTTATTTTTTATTTTATTCCCATCTAAGAGTCGAACCTAGATCTAGATATTAGAAGTATCCTGCTCTGCCATTGAGCTAATGGGAATTACAAAAATAAAGTCTTAGTCTTCCATCACCCTTGCGTAGCTGCCCATTCCCCTTGCGTAGCTGCTACGCAAGGGGAATTGGTCAGACCATTTCCCGCGTAGCAATTAATTGCTACGCGGGAAAGGGCTAGCCCAGAGGGGTGATATAAGGGAGACCTATTTTGTTTGTGCGGACTAAAATGGAATCCGTTAGACCACTTTTTAGCTTCTACGACTACTTCTAATAGTTGTATAGCCCTTTCCCTTTTATTTCTTTTATCATTTAATTTTAATATTAAAAACAAAAAAAATTATGTACAAACGATTTTTAAACCGAATAATAAGTAAATATTTATGAAAAATATAAGATATGTGAATTATTTAGTGATTAATAAAATTAGTACTTTGTGCCTGAAAACATTAAAATTCTTTAAGCCAAAGCCTATGTCTTATAGTAAATATTTTTTACTATGGTCGTAGTGTTATACTACGTATATTTAAGAATATCTCAAGATTAACTTCGTGCCTATATGCATTCAGCACTTATTTATAACCAACGTAGCTTTATTGCCGTGCCATTTTGAGGGGGTTTAAGACGTTACACTATACTTAACTTAGCATAAACAATTGTACGGGGGTATCGTTTTATTTAAAGGCAGTCCCAAAAAAATTCTGCCATCCGTTCTTAAAAATTGTTAAATATTTACTTGACCCCTCTACTTTGACAACAAATAAACCAGAGGTTAGCATACCCAACTCCTTTCGTACGAAGGGGCTATTCTTGTTTGATTCTAATTACTTCTAGAAGATAGAAACCATACTGTCTCACGACGTATTTAACCCAGCTCGTGTAGCTCTTTAATCGACGAACAGTCGTACCCTTCATGATTCCTGCGTTCATGTGGATGAGCTAAGCCGACATCGCTTAAATTAATGGTTAAATTATTAACCAAATTAGACTATATTTTCATGCAATATAAAGAGTATTTATATGACTTTGCATGGCAGCGTGTAGTCGTTGAGGGGTATATATTAAATATTTGTCAAGATTAATATAAACTTCCCTGCTGATTATTCATCATATTTATAACATTTGCGAGAAAAATTTATAATTACTCACCCTCGCGTACGCAGGGGGTATCTAGACTTTTTTAGTTATTTATCAGCTTCGCGAGCTAGCCCTTGCGTATGCGAGGGTGCGCGCAAGGCTTAAAGATAAAAAAATAATGGACAAATGTTTGAAAAAAAAAAATTTGAACGTCCCAGCATATAGCCTTCTGCTAATTATATATTGCTATATAAAATCCCCGATGTCCAATATAACCGCCTCGCGTAGCAATTAATAGCTTGTTTTTAATTTTTTATTAAACCCTTTATTATTGTTTATATCGCTCCAGCGGGAAGGCCCCAGGTTAAATATTAAAAATATTTAACCTGGGGCTAGGGACCCGCAGGATTCTTTCGGAGGGGGGGTTAACCCCCCCCTCCGGCGAATCTAAATTATTTTTATTGTTTATCTAGCTACGCAAGGATAAACAATAAAAATAATAAAGGCGTACGCAAGCCCGCAAGGATAAAAAATAAAAATAATAAAAAACAATATAGGTTGTGACATTATCAAGGTGCCAAACTGCGCACTCAATTTGTACTCTCTGGCGCAATTAGCCTGTTATCCCTAGCGTAGCTTTTTCAAAAATCCAAGACCTTTCCTTTCTGTGTCTTGTGATCGTATGCCCCGCTTACGCGACTAAAAGACGTGTAAGTCAATCAGTAAAGCAAGATTCTGCCGTTAAACTTTTACAGTCTTTTTTCATAATCGTAAATATTTTTGTCAAAAAGCACAAAAATAATACAACTTTAAAGATTACTCAGGCGAGCGAAAAGCTGCCAAACTTTTTTATTGTTTTAATTCGACCAATAATCTTTATTTTATTATTTAATAAAAAATTAATTGCAGACGCCAAAAATTAATTAAATAATAAAGAATAAGTAATGGAAGGATATTGTGCAATTAAAAATGATATATTTAATTGTACAATAATGAATTAAACATATAAAATAAAAGAGTATTCTATTCTGACATCTATTTTCCATATAGTTAAAATCTTACTTAAAAAAAAAAAAATGCTCAAATTAATAGAGCTTTATAAATGGATAGCTTATTATCTAAACTATTGCAAATTAAATTTAAATATATAACAACCAGTTAGCGATTTGCTATTTATCCGGCCATCATCGGAGACGCCCCTTGTTTTATCTCTAAAACAAGAAACGGGGGATCCGAAGGATTCCAATTTATGAAATCTATATAATTTTGTTAATATAACATAACAAATTTACAGAAGAAATTTGGATACACCCAGGTACTTTTTATGGGATCTGTGCCCCGCATAAACTATCTACTAGCAATTGTCCCCATAAGTTTATTTCCTTTTTGTTTACACTTGAACAATAATTTTTTTGTAATTATTAAGTTCTTTATCTCATTTTTAACTAATCTTTTCCGGGCTAGTAGCCAGAAGAATTTGTATTTAGAAAAAAATATTAGTTTCTTTTGCCCTTAGCTTTCGCTAAACGTTACTTGAAACCTGCCCCGAGGGCTGGAAAAAAAGGTGTCTTATCTTTAGAGTTAGTTAATAAAATTTAAACAATCAAAGAAGAAAAATTCTACCTTTCTTCTTTAGATTATTTTATTTTTACTTAATATGACAGGCTAAATAAAGGTGTTTCAATTCTATCTCTTCAATTACCTTATACCCTATAGTTCGTCCATCATACCCAATAATTAGCAATAGTAAAGCTGCATAGGGTCTTCTCGTCTACCTAGAAGAAAGCAGTATCTGCACTGCTATTCCAATTTCACTGAGTCAATCATTGAGACAGCTGTTGTATCGTGACATCATTCATGCAAAGACCGCATTTAACGGCCAAGGTATTCCGCTACCTTAGGACCCTCATCGGTAAGGCCGCCATTGATTGGGGGTTCCTTCACAACCTAGCCTGTTAAGCTAAGAAACTTCGTTAACCAGCCAACATCGGGCAGAAGTCACACTCAATACTTAGATTTATGATCTTATGCAAAGTGCTTTGTTTTAATTAAACAGTCGTACAACACCATTTTATGTCTCCTATTACGGCACACCTTATCCCGAAGTTACGGTGTCAATTTGCCGAGTTCCTTAATGATTGTTATCTCAAACGCCTTTGTATTCTCTACTTGCTCACTTGTGGTAGTTTCTAGGTACGGTTTAAGTCTTTGAGGGATATTAATCCACCTCTATACGGTTAGTTTCCTAACTGTGAAAAATCTTTTCCAGAACACAATTTTCTTTTATCATGTTGTCAAATTTTTCTAACCCATCGTTTAACGCTTTAGCGCAGTTCAATAAACTTAGGGGCCGTTTTCTCAATCATGCCATAAGCTTAAGGCGAGGGGGTATCCCTTTTTCGTTACTCATGTCAGCATTCTCTCTTGGGATTAATTGATGTCAAGTAAAGGCTAAGAATTTCCCTCTTAAGTTTGCTATGAACAAATTTAATATGAAAATTGCCCCTTGATATATTATATTTAAGATACTATCTATAAATTTTCCTTTTCTTTTATATTATTACCCAATGTTCCGCTACCATACAAAATTTAGTTGCATAATTAATACGCTTTTTTAGCGTACGCCCTAAAAATTATATACAAAGTTTCGGTATGTTGTTTAGATCCGATATATTTTCGGTGCGCTTAACTTTCTATTTTTTCTTAGTCAAACTAAAAAAAAAGTATAAACCAATGCTCTGTTACGAGATCTTTAAAAAATGGCCGCTTCTAAGCCTATTTGTTGGTTGTATTCGAAAAGAACTCCCTTAATTTCACTGAACAACAATTTTGGAACCTTACACTTTTGTTCTGGGCTGTTTCCCTTTAGACATACAACCTTAGCGTACTATGTCTGAGAGTTCAAGATTGATCTATTGCCCTTCCGAAAGCAAATCCTCACTGATAAAATCTCCACGATCCCCCAATGTATGGAAGAAAACTTCCCTGAGATCACAATAGTGTACCTGCAACGATCTAACTTGAACCACCTACGTAAATAGGTTTCGCGGAAAACCAGCTATCTTGGTCAGTTTTGTCTTTCACTAACTTATCACAATTCTTTGGATATCTTTACAACGATAACCCATTCGGACTTTTATAATCCTGATCATGATAAGATCACCAAGCTTCGGGTCTAACATTAGATACTATTCATCATTCCATGATTGGTTTCTCTGCGACTCCCTCCATTAGTTTTTTAATTTTAGGTATATCTCGCATCTAATATTAACTTGCTGACCCATTATGCAAAAGGTACGCTCTCATTCTTTTTCATTTTTACTCGAGCTGCTTATAAAACTACTAATTCAAAAAGTTCCCTCTCGGTACTTCCTACACTATCACTTATATGTTATATTTAGTCTTAGAGAAAGGTTTCCCTATTTTCAAACAGTTTTTAGTCCGTTTTACTTAATTTGCTTCTTTATCGAAGCAATAGACTTCTCTGTCACTTGCTCTTGGAAACAAGTGACAAAATCTCTTTTGATTTATATTCCTAAAGTTACTAAGATATTTCAATTCACTTTGTTTCATTATTTGGTTTTCCAAAGGGTTTGTCTTTCACCCGTAACATATAGTATGTATTTTTCCCTAATAGTTTCTTTGTATACTTAACATCATGTAAATGATGAAATTTTTCTTATACATATCAAATTAGTCTATTAATAATTCTATTCACATTACTATTGTTAAAATTATTATTCGGGTTATTATGGTTCGAACATAACAATTCCTCAACCCAAATGAGGCGCCTAACCAACCTGGCTCTAACCCGTTTAAACAATACAATTGTTATTATTACGTGCAAATATATTAGCTTTGTTTTCTGGAAACTTATCTCACTCGTTCTGGATTTTATCCTATTTGCCTCTTTTCCATTTTTTTTATAATTTAACTATGTTAAATTATAAAAAAAAATAATTAAAGCGCAACCTAGCCGTTTATTTTTTATTATTTATCTTAATATAAATAATAAAAAATAATGCGCGTAATATTTAAAATAGAACAAACTTATTAATAAAACACAGTATCTACTTTAAATAGCAAAAAAGTATGGAAAATCTTTCCTTCATAACAAGGTTTGGGGTTATTTTTGAATATAAAAAAATAATCCTGAACCGGTATTGCATTATTTTTTATGCATGTGTACATGCATAAAAAATAGAAATAGATTTTAACAGAGAATATCCGATTCGAACGGATGTTAGTGTTCACTAAAGCAAGTTTCAAGCTTACCGCTATAAACCACTCAGCCAATTCTCTATAAATTATAAGGAAGACCAAGATTATTTTTTTTTTAGTCTTCTTATTTGTGTGTTTTAATTTTAGTTTTATCTAAGAGCTTAAAAAAAAATAATCTTTCTTTAGGTTTTCTACATTGTGAGGCCTTCCCTGCTTTGCTACCTAGACGACTCCTTCAAGTCGTCGTAAGGCTAAAATAAAAATACTATCTTAAATAGTACATTTATTTTTTGTTATATAATAAAAATATAAAGGTGAAGTAAAAAAATAGTAAACCTTTGATTCCTCGATGACTTGAACATCGAACATACTCTTATCAAAAGTACACTTTACCTATTAAGTTAAGGAACCTATTATGTAAACACTAAATATATTGAAAATGATATTCATATTTGGTTATAACCCGACTAAACAGTGTGTCTAGACTAGGCCATTACGCATATGCTAAA
>CANYLF010809320.1:0-16225 GCA_948193215.1 Bocquillonia castaneifolia
TTGTTTTATGCGGTGTGTTTATTATTTTAATTTCGCAGAATTAACAGAGCATTGTTCTACTGCTATTGATAACCTTATTTATAATTTGATCGTGGATTTTTGTTTAATTTATTAGACATCTTAGTGATTTTTTTTGTTTGATAACAGGGAAAGTTATTTTGGAATCAGTCATTTTAACGTCTGTAGTGGTTGTGAGTCTTACTCTATATACATTCTGGGCGGCAAAGAGAGGCCATGATTTCAGCTTCCTTGGTCCCTTTTTGTTCGGTGCTCTCATGGTTCTTTTGGTGTTTGCTCTGATACAGGTATATAGATATCCTGATCTAACATTATTTCCTGTATTTGTGGATTCTATTTAGTTTCTTGAATTTCGCCGTTTATTGTTGTTTCTTGGCTGCAGATTCTCTTCCCATTGGGCAGAATTTCTGTAATGATCTATGGCTGTCTGGCTTCAATTATTTTCTGTGGCTACATCATATATGACACTGACAACTTAATCAAACGCCACACCTATGATGAGTACATCTGGGCTGCAGTCTCTCTCTATTTGGACATCATTAATCTCTTCCTCTCATTACTTACGGTTTTCAGGGCTGCTGATGCCTGAGAAATTGCTGAAGTTTTGTTTTCCTTGTCTTCCATTGGTTCAAAAGAATTCTATATTCATGTGTAAATGCAATCAAAACTGTTCTGTTCTTCCTCTAGCCTATGCATTTTTCTGGCCCTCCTTTCTTGTGTTCAGGGTCAGTTGCCGACATTATTAGTAATTGTATTAATACTAATGAGTAGTTGATTAAATTTTACTACTTTGGCACTAATTTTTGCCAACTCATCATATTTATGCATTTTGCTCGTATCAATTGCTGCAACTGAAAACATTTTATCCTCATTCCCAACTGTTGATGAGATGAGGATGAGAGTGGTGGTGGTTTCTTGGACATCTTGTAGTTCATTCTGGTTGTGGATTTAGTACACTCTGTGTTCTGAATAAGGTTGTTAGTCATTGATAATTAGAAACAACTTGAATTTGTATCTTCATGAGGATGAAGAATGATGTGTACTGAGGAACTCAAATAAGTTGTGTGTTCAAGAAGTAATCTTCTTCTTCTGTGGGGTTGACTGATGGGTATTTGATGCAGTATACTTGTCCATTTTGGTTTCAGTTGCGTTCACCCTATTCTTACCAGATAGTGATATTGACCTTTTAGTTATATAAAAGATCATATCTTTGAATTAAATTTTCTAGTAAAGCATAAGCAATTAGGCATATTGAGCAGGTAACTGCCTGACCTTGATACTAATTCAGGAAAAGAAATCTAAGCTGGATGACAAGTGTATGGAGAATCACATTACTTTCTCATGCTTCGTTAGCTTTGAAGTTCAAGCCATGGGATTGGCAACTTCTTTTTCTTTCTTTTGATGATAGGGACCCTTTTAGTTTCTTAAATAGCATGCTGTATATAACTAGAAAACCTTTTATTTGTGTTGATAACTTCAACCGAACAAAGAAAATAAGTCCACACTGAAATATTTGGAATTTAATTGTTTTTGTTCCTTGGCATTTGATTTAGTTAGGATATTCATTGATTATGTAGAATTTTTCTGTTAAGTTTAACGGAAGTAGAGGATTGGCATTTTATTATGTGGTAATTTGGACCATCATTAGAATCGTCCATTAACCTTGGCTTGTGGCAAATGCTGAGGTTGGACCATAGCCCTCTATCTCATTGTCAAAAGGTTATTTATATTGAAGGTTTCCAGTCTTAATGGCATAGAAATACAGAGGGGATTGGAGTTTAGATTTTATGCGAAACAGTGAAACTAAAGAGAGGAACTTCAAAGATGTCATGCAAATGCAATCGATAAAATATTAGAAAAGATTTTGTTTCCAAAATTCAACTCAACGATGGTAGGTTTGGTCCCAGAGTAGGGCAATAGAGTTGGCCCTTAATAATGAAGAGATGCCAGCAGGCCATGAATATAATATGATCATGAAACCAGACTAACAAGAAAGCTCAGATGTCAATTCCTCCGAACTGATTTATTTCTTCCAGGATAATATTTATCCTGAAACTGAAGAACCCCCTTTAGTTCAGAACAAACTTGGCCGCTTTCTTCCAGCAGGAGACAATACCAAAAGGCTCTGGAATCAATCAACGCAGTTCCAGGATGTATGAGCAGAAGCAGGACCAGGAATTTAAAGATGTGGAAGCAGCTGGAGAAATAATGGGAGCATTTGATGACCTCCAACAGACATTCATTTTGAAAGTGTACTCAACTATAGCAATTCAGTTGCTCCTAACAACAGTTGGGGTTGCTGCAGTTGTCATTTCGATTCAACCATTGGCTTACTTTCTTCTCAGCAACGGTATCGGCCCATCTTTCTACGGAATCATCTGCACAGCCGCACTCGTAGGTAAGACTAGTGAGCAGAGCAGGCGTTTGTTAATTCTGTTATGTCTTGTTAGTAATTCTGATGTGAGAAAAATATATGGATATTGCAGCACTGAGTCTGTTGTACATGTACAACTTTGCCAATTATTTTATGCTTGTGGTGCTGACAGCTGCTCTTACGTTTTTGGTTGGGTTGACGTGTGCAGTTACAAGCGGTATATTTATTTTATTTTTCGTTCTATTCTCAATATATACTTTCTTTTTGAACAGTCCGCAATGAATTCCTGTCGTGTCGAGTTCCGTATAACTTGAAAACTATTTTGGTTGGTGACAGGAGAGGTAATATTTGGATCTGCAATCCTGACAAGTGCAATCATCCTGAATTTAACTCTCTATACATTCCGGGCGTCAACCAAAGGTTATAATTTTAACTTCCTAAGACACTTGTTGTTTGGGGCCATCGTTGTGATTATGGGGCTTGCTTCAGTTCAGGTATGTTTTATTTATATGTGTGTTGATCTTGAGACAAATGAGTTTTTTTATACATATAATTTTTGGGTTGCAGATTATTTACCCAATGGGGAAAATCTTTGTGATGATGTATGGGTGCTTTGGTTCAATAGCATTCTGTAGCTACATTGTTTGCGTTACCGACAGCGTGATTATAAAGAGCAACGTTGATAATGATAGATTCATTTGGGCCGCTGTCACTTTGTATGTGGACTACATTAATCTCTTTCTCTTGTTGCTCACTCTCTTCAAAGCTGTTCATAGCTGAAATCTCTCTCTTATTCTTATTTATTTTTATTTGATTCTGGAGTCGCATATTAATTATATGTATCTGTTACTCTAAACCTCCTTTCTTGCTTCGAATTTCCATCCTTTTCTGTTTTTGTTTAAGTGTATGTTGAGGAGGAAAAATAAGGAATTAACGAATAAATTATTTATTTTTAACTCTGTGTTAATCATTTGAGAATGGTAATAACAATATTTTTATATGGAAATTTATAAAGGGAGAGTACATGCAATCAAATTTTTATTTATATAGATTTTCAAAAAAATTATTTATATATAGTGGTGTTCTTTTTAAGCGAATAATAAAATGTGATTTGAGTAGAGCAGTCTGATGAGTACTTTGCTCTATATCTAAGGAAAATAATTCTTCTTAAATATTAGAGGACTCTGAGGTCCCATGATCTCGTTGTTTTTTTCTTTTGACAAATTTAGAAATAATTTTTTTCTTTCTTATAAAATTGTTAAAACTCAAAAATCATTTTTTTTCATTTATATAATTTTTTTGGAGTTTTTTAAAAGTAGGTTCAAAAAACGAAAGCCGTTTTCAGGGGTGGATTCGTTCCCGAGCCTTGTACACACCGCCCATCACACTATGGGAGCTGGTCATGCTCGAAGTCATTACTTTAACTGCAAGGAGGGGGTGTTGAAGGCAGGGCTAGTGACTGAAGTGAAGTCGTAACAAGATAGCCGTACTGAAAGGTGCGGCTGGTAACTTGAGAAGTAAGGAAGGAAGCAAACGGAAGGAAAGTAAGGGGCTCTCTTTTTTCTGCTCCCCGCCCCTTAAGCGGTAGGCCCTTACTCATTTACTCCCTACGGGAGGTAAATGAGGGCCGGAGTGATGGGGCGGTGTCGGATAATCCTCCGCTGATTAGTGAGTGTAACCCAGCTCCAGAACAGTTGTAGGCTAAGATAGATTCTGCTGATAATGAACTTCCGGAGAATGAAGTTAATCACATGTCTTGACTAAAAAGAGGAAGTTTTTCAAGTGTTGAAGATGGTAATTGTAGTTCACTCAATAATAAGAAGTGTGACAGGTTAGTTAAATTTAAAAAATATATACCAACAGGGTCTTGATCTAGTGATAAAGTCACATGTCAAGGAAAGCTCCATTCAAGGAAGGTCGTGGGTTCAAGCCTCACCCTCTTCGGGAGAGAGTTGGGGTTTCTCTCGGTCGGAGATTAATTTAGACAACCGTAAAACAGGTTCAAAATACTTCGATGGATGTGTGTATATTCCACCTATAAAAAAAAAATATAAAAGAAATATAGGTTAATATTAATAGTTTTGATCTCTATGAAGGAAATGTAATAATGGACAGTTTTTATAAAAAAAAAAAAAAAGATATGCGACTTGGTTTAGTAACACAGTATTTATGCTTGGTAGGCTGTAATTTATTGGTTTTTTAGGGGAGGCTGTAATTTATTGGTTTTTTAGGGGAGGCTGTAATTTATTTTCGGTTGGGCAGTAATTTAATGTAATAGATTAAACTAACTAAACGGAGTTCAAAATATAACAATTAGATTTTCAACAGTTTCAACTAATCAATTCTCTTATTGTAAATACATGATGTAACATGTAAATGTAACTACTACTATTAGTACTAATACGACACAAAGTAGACCATCCAAAGAAAGGAATGAGAAGAAGATGATGCTTGAAAGGAAAACCTTTCTTCTGGCGGATGCTTTCCTAGAATTTTTTTGATTTTACAGCTAACTTGCTCTGAGGTTTTGCTTCATATCCAAAACTCTCAGACTTATATACAGACAACATATTAATTAGTTAATTACTAAGGATGCTAAATTCTTGAAGACAAGAAAAATAATTACATCAAGTTTCTCTTAAGAATTAAATTCCTTCCTTGACTAGACTGAATTATTCATAAACACCCTTTTATTACCTTCATCAAACTTGAATTCCATCAGCCTGGCGGACTAAACCTGACAAACTTGAAAATGAGGCCTAAGCCAAACCAGAAAATAGACCCAGAAGCAGGGCCAATTCCAATGGAGTTGGAAACTCCAAAGCTGCGTTGGTTATTTATTACAAAAGTTTACTCAATCATAGCCATTCAACTACTTGTTACAGTTGGTGTGGCAACTACAGTTAATTTCGTTGATCCTGTCACTAAATTTATTCATCATACTAAAGCTGGCTTGGCTCTCTACATTGTCATAATCATCCTTCCTTTCATAGGTACTACACTACACATGGATTTCTACATATATACGCATTACCTTATGATATTATTTCCAAGATCCTGATTATTGTTGGTAAATCACGAATGCAGTTTTATGCCCATTATATTACTATTACAGGCTGCGTCCTGTAAATTATATTCTTCTCGGAGTATTTACTGTTGCTCTTGGATTCTTGGTTGGACTTACATGTGCATTCACCAGCGGTAATACATGCATGCATTTTACCAAGAAAATGATTCTATTCTATTCAATATTTTGCGTCAAAAAATTTTTTGATATAATTTCTTTGGATTGTGTAACAGGGAAAGTTATTTTAGAATCTGCAATTCTAACAGCTGTAGCTCTTGTGAGTCTTACACTCTATACATTCTGGGCTGCAAAGAGAGGCCGTGATTTTAGCTTTCTTGGACCCTTCTTGTTCTCTGCTTTCATTGCTGTTCTGCTGTTTTCTTTGATTCAGGTATAAACGGAAAATAAACCCTTTTACTGGTTCCATAATTAATTGCCTTGTGATAAGTTAAATGGAGTTTTAGAATAGTTTCTTTATTTTTTTTGTTGACTTGATAAAAATTGCAGATTTTCTTTCCGTTGGGAAAGATTGGGAAAATGATATATGGATGCGTGGCCTCAATCTTATTCTGCGGTTACATTGTTTATGACACGGATAACCTGATTAAACGTTATGGTTATGACGAATACATTTGGGCAGCAGTTTCTTTGTATTTGGATATCATCAATCTCTTCTTCTCTCTGCTAACTTTTTTCAGTGCCCAAGAGTAGTAGTAGTAGTAGTTATATTTTCTTTTTTCCATATTTTTCAATTATGCTTTTAGTTTTTTCTTTTTTAATTTCCTCTTTAGAGCAGAAAATCTGTTAGTTTCAGGCTATGGATAGAGACTTCAATTTTTAGATCCAATTGTTATTTGATAAGTCTTGCATTTTTGTTCAGACAGGGCAGGGGAAGGGGAATCCTGCTTTTGCATTCAAATACTATTAATTAATACCTTTCTTTATGGGAAATTCTTATCAACACATTCTTTATTGATTATATTACAAATCAATGTACAATTAAAGCCAGCTGTTAATAAAATTTATATACTTTTAGAGTTTTAGGTACCCTATTTTTTTTAAAGAAAAAAATAAGTGTTGTTATTTATTCTAACTACCAATACCAATACGTTAGAGGCTTGATTGGCCTTTCAATATGTAGCATAAATGTCTATCAAACCAATAAAATAACACATTGAATTGAGGAAGTTAAAATTCAATCAAGCAAGTAGTTAGTTTGAAACTAGAAAGTAAACAGAACATTTGTGTTCTTATACATTAAGAGTAGACAAGTAAAACGATTATCTTCAAATATCAAAGTTCAAACAACTTATACAAAGAACATACAGTCTCCTCTCTACCTACTCTCCATTATCATATTTCTACCTACCCTACCCTACCCCAACCCACCCCATTAGCCTCATAAGTCACCTACTTGTTGTGTTCACTTCGTCCTATTACTTACTCACAGACACAGTCACAGTCACAGTCACAGTCACAGTCACAGCAAACAAATTAACAATTCAGTCCCAATATAATCAGATAGTAATTGTGTTGCCAAATAGTTAGAGGTTAATAGATTCTCTTCTTTCTTTGGGCTACAATTGAAAGAAGTTTAGAAACTCCATTAGTCCACATATCATGTTCTCTCTGGTTCTTGCACTCAAACTCTACTATCCCTCTTGTTGCTGTCTTCAATCCAAAGTATCGGCACTGATCTCCTCCGTCAAACAAGTGTCTCCCTGGCCATGCTGCCATGTCCTTGCACACATCCACCACCACATCTGAACATGAAACGAACTTTTAATTTAAAACCTCTTCTTTTCTTTTTTGGGCTTTTATTGATGCCCTAATAAATTTTAACTCACTTTTTTTCTTTTTTGTTATGGTCCCCGCGACATGTCTGCTTTTCATTTTCAGCATCACCTGCCAACAGATTTCAATTTTTCGATCACTAATTAATTAAACAAGCATTAATAACAAAATCAAAATGGATCCAATGGGGGAAAAAATAAATAAATCCTTATTACCTGTCCTGTTCGGTGAATGTAAACAGACACGATTTTCCAGTGTAAATCACCTGGTGAACCAAATTGACTTTAGTTAATGTGACCATTAGAAAGAAAAATACACCAAATTAAACACTCATTAATAATCTCTGAATAGAAATATACCTTTGCGGGTGCGTTTGAGAAGCTCACTGCCTCTGGCAAGAAACTCAAGATTACAGGCTCCAAGAAAGTTCTCTCCATAGACGAGCTCACCACTATAACTCCTCTGATGATTCACATTATTTCCCACACAAATTCCTACGCTTTTCTCTGTTGGTATCACAGATGCAACATTCAGAACATCTTTCAATGCCCTTGCCTTCAAGGTTGCTGCCCCTCGAAGAGCTGCACTTAAAAAGAAAAAATCTCCATTAGCCTCAAATTCAATTAACAATTTTACATGCTGCAAATAAAAGTCATTACCAGTAGCTGCAGCTGCTGTAAGAGTAGTGATATCATCATGTGATCGAACATTCACAGCAGAGCTCACGACCGATGCCAGATGGTCGCGCTCTGCTCCCATAGCCTCAGCCGCCTCCACACACTGTGCAGCCACCAATGTGGCTGCTGATGCAACAGCCATATCAGTCTTGGCTAGCTGCTCATTCCTACCTGATGATGAAGAAGAGGCTGTTGCTGCTGCAATGGCTGCTACTGCAGCAGCCACTGCAGCTACTGAAATAGTTGCGTGGAGCTGAGCATTGTGGGCCCTGCTTTCTTCTTTCTTCTTCTCTTTTCTCTCCTTCAGCCATCTCCCCACTGTTTTAGTCCCACCAGCAGCTGCAGCACCACTGTTGCCGGCACTGGTCCGACCCCCACTGAATAGGGGATTTATGGTGTTGTGTGACTGGAAATACTGCATCAACAATGCGATGATTCGTTAAAGAACATAACAGCCAAAAAAAAAAAAACTAGTTTTAGTTTTTGAACAGGTTACAAGGCTTAGAACTGTTCATTTTCTTGTACAAATGAGATGGGTGATTTTGGTAATGGCAAAGACATGAAAGTAACAGGGTGATCAAAACTAGGCTGACAGGTGATAAGATTGCAACATATGCACGCAAAATCATACATGACTAATTAGATACTGTTATTGGAATCAAGGCTAAAAGATAGTGTTTATGAATTTTTCTGGAACTAGAAAAAGATTTTTACCAAGACTTTAATGAAAGTAAATGCTTGCTTGAAATGAGCAAGACAAGCAAAATTACTTGGAGACATGACAAGACTATTTCTAGCTCAATAATGGCTGATCACTTCAATCTTTCATTGCGCCACCCTTATCAGTTATCAATAAGGAAGAGGGAAAAAAAAAACAAGAAAACCAAAGGCAATTTTTGTACATGGAAATTTTGAGAATTCTTCCAGATCTTCAACTTTCGACAAAGTTTTGCTGTTTTGCAGTTTACGAGTCAGAACCAGGTGAAAAGATTATATAAAAATTAATTTGATAATTTTTTGTTATGTAACCATTTTGGTACACAATTTCAAATTGTTATTACTTACTAGTGGCTAGTGCAATGCAAATATAATTAATTATATGAATCGATCCAAAGTGATTTCAACCCAACATAAGCACGCCTAAAATCAGAGAAGGGACAGAGAATCACGGTGAAGACTGGAAATAAGCAACACCTTAGCTTAAATGTCAGAGTTTGCCTTGTCCTTTTCTTCCACAAGGGATCACTTTTTTTATTGAAAGATCAAATTAAAACTTAGTTGACAAGACACCTCAAAAGATCTTAGGGAAGAGATAAAAGGTTTTATTGGAAGAAGACAAAACAATGCTCTCTCTCTCTCTCTCTGTGTGACTTGTGTAGTAAATTACTATATCTAAAAGCATTGGAGCACGTAGATAGATCAAGTAGAGCCAGCCCAGGTGGTTTGGGTAGTAGAGAAAGAAGGACAAAGCTGTAAATGGTCATCGATAAACTCTACTGCCTGTTAAGCCATGCTATAAACTGGAAAGAGAGAGACTAGTAATCTATGACTACAAATACATGTATTTTTTTGTGATAAATAGGAAGGAGTGTATGAAATTGTACGAAGTTATAATACCTTAACCACATCGTCAAATTCTTCAGAGGGTGAAATTGGGGGGCTATCTGATTCTCCCAAGTTCAAAGGTCCACTACTATGAGAGAGTCTTCCTGATGTCAATGGTGACACTTCCTGCAAAAATACAAATTAATTAACCCATCATCAGGCCCCCAACCAAGTTCATTTCCTTCAAATAGAAACTTCAAAATTTTCATTGTTCACATTTCTGTGTACAATATCTGAACTGAATTACGAGACGAGAGACTCGACCACTAAACCCTTTTAGTCCATAAGAAATAAAAAAGAAAAAGCAAAATTAAAACAAATGTTTATAAATAAACCCATGAAAGGAAACTGCACTCACTGATTGCGACATGATCCGTTCAAGAACTAGCTGAGAAGTAGCAGAAGAAGCAAAAGAGAACTGGTTAGAAGAATTAGTAGTGGTAGTGTTATTGCTAGCATGGAACCCTTCGGTCTCTCCAGTAGCATCCTCAAGTATAGAAGCAGTTGTGCAAGTAGAGCTGCTGCTAGTAGACTTGTTGGAAGGAGCCATGCAAGAAAGAGCTTTGGAGACTTCAAGAGCAGAAATACTCCAAGACCTCGACAGGAAATCCATTGGAACTTTCGGGCTTTCAGGCAATTGCATCGAGCAGGCAGGGCTATGGCTGTGGCTGTGCTGCTCTACCCTTCTAGTTGTGATTAGGGGAATCCCTTCTTCCATGTACGTATATTATTATTAAGAAAGAGGGCTTAACTGGTTTTGAATTTTGAGCAGAGGATTACCAGGGATTTAGGGTGACTTTATACCCACGGATATTTATTTTACACAATGGTTACAATATAAATATACAATGCAATTCGCTCTCGTCGAGTCCTCCTTGTACTTTTTATCGTTTTTTGCTTTGTTGCAAGGACTAGTCAACAGTGATCAAAGTTGTTCAAGTGGAGTTAGGGTTAGTTGTGGTCACGTTCCAATCTCATGCCACGTGGAAAAATCATATATGGGTGCCCAGCGGTTTAGCTTAGATAGGCATCTCATGATTGGATTAGCCCAATGTCTATGATATAATTAATCATCAAATCAACTCGACCTAGCTACTTGATTCATTGAGCATTATTGAGTCAATCATTGAAATTATGACCATAAATGCTTATAAGTTCAAATTATCAGCAATAACAATGTTTGCCAATTATAGATTTGGCTCAGTGATTATTGATAAGTGACTTAATCATCATGAACAATATAATTTACCTAGACCATCCTATATGATGAGCCAAGTCTATCACAGAATTAAAATCTAGCTAGCTAGCTGCCCAAAAAAAGAAAATAAATTTGTTTGTCTTACTATTCATAGGTGGAAAATTAAATTTTATGACCAAATCATTTTTTTAACATGAAAATGTGGATTCATTAAAGAAGAAAGTGTACATGTATATATTTAAAACTGATTAGCAACAAATAAACTAATATCAACTATCAAACTTAAAGATCCGAAAATAACAATAGAAAATCGATTGATAGAATCATACCACTAAACATATCGGTGAAAGAGTCCTAGAGGTGTCATAATAAGACACATATCAAAGATGGAAATTGCCATCCGAATAGATCGGAGAAAAAATACACAAAAGTATGCATAAGGTAGGCGGAATAGGTATAAACCTTTAACAGATTAGCCAATTGGAGATTGTGTTAGGCATCGGGCCGTAAGCTGCTCCCATCACTTCGGACTTCCACCATTATTTTCGGTCTCAAGCACTGCACATGCTTCAATTTTACTCCAGCAGAGATCCAACAGATCAATTCTAGAGCTGCTAACCCAAACTGAAGAAAAAACTGTAGATCTACACATAACACACTAAAATACTAAACAAACCCACTTATTTAGGCCGTAAAACTCAAGAAAAAAGGAGTGGAATGATGGTTTTCCGCCAAGGTTGGCCAAAAACCATCCTTTAATGGGGAAAACTAGGGGTAGTTTGTAGAGAGAGAGAAGCTATGATTTATTTTTTTAATAAGTTGCTATAATTTATTTATTTGAATTGGATGAGTAGAAATTCAAATTCAAGATTTAGAATTAAATTACAAATATCTCTATCATTATATTATGTTTAAGATATGGTTTATTAGTCGCGGTAATATGCTTCTTAGAAAATTAAATGAAGTTGATTATTGAAATGCCATGGCATAATTACAAATGGGATATAATTAATTATAACAACACAAAATGGTAACTAGTACTATATTGGCGAGCAAATTAATTAATGTTAATTAACTATATATAACCTTGGTTTTAGAACATATGATTCAAAATATGAAATGGTACAAACTGTACTGTTGTGAAGATGGCAGGAAGGGGAGGACCAGGAAGGCAAAGGTCGTGAGCATACTGATTATGTTCCTTACAAATGGAAAGAGTTGGCAACATCCAAGGCCGACAAACTTGGAGGTTCAAACAAATTTATTTGGCTCAACTATATATTTTTACATTGCCTCTACAGTTTCGGACACAAAGCTGCTCGTTCAAGGGAGACCCATGCTAAAATGAGCGTGCCTATGTACGTCATGACCTTTGTCTTTTATTATCTAAACTTATTTACATATTGCTCTTCTTCCCTTCAAGCTCCTCAATGTTAAGGGCATCTTATCTTTCTCTAGTTTATGGCATGTATTTTTCTGATCAAAAGTCTATATCAGAGTAATTAAGATATAGTAAAAACCAGCTTTCTCTTTTGCAAAAGTCTCTATGCCTCTGCTTCCTGCCTGGTGTGACCACCGGCTAAAGAAATGGCCTTTATTCCTTTTGCCACTTTCAATCAGTGATCTCAAGGCCACCCTCTGCCAACTTTTTCCATCATCCATATGCATTTCAAATGTGTCTGTTTATATATATTTCATTTATTTATTAATTCAATTCAAACATTCATCTCTTTTTTTCTTTTATCGTAGGACAATTATTTATTTCATCAATACACCTTATCGCAATTTTCCATCTCCGCAAGAATGAAAAGGAGAATGGGATGAAAACCAAGAAATTTTTTCAATTTTTGGAGCATTTACATGGCCATCTAGGCTCCTATAAAGTTCCACCTAGCCAAAACTTTTGACCTTTTGTCAACATTAAGTTTCCTACTAGACTCGATGATTGAGGAGCCAGCCTCAACTTTTTTTCCCCACTAGAGGAGAGGGGGACGATGGAATTGAGACCTTTCTCAAGGAAAAATACTTGGGTCTAGATCTAGGGGTCCAGGGAAGAAAAGAAAATCCCCTGATGCCATCTTTGTTTGGCATTTCACTAGTGAAGATGGATAGTTGAAAACAAGCATTTCCACACCAAAATAAACAAGTGGTTAGATCGCTGGTTTTCTTTCTGACACGGTGGGTGCCAAATGAACCAAGAAATTCCAATGATTTAATTCCCAGTGCGTCTACGCCTATGCTTTAAATTTACATTCTACAAGCCTAAACAGCCAAAAATAGGTAGACTTAACCATGCACATGAAAAAACATCATTTTATTCACAGGTTTACTTTCTGCGCGCACACAAAAAAAAAAATCACTCTGAAGTTGATTCTAGACACGATGAATCGAACTTGCATCATAGGTTCCAAGCAAGAGTACATTGCTAGTCAATTCACAATAAAAGTGTACATTGCTAGTTATTAAATTGCAGGCTTGCAGCTCTATACACCAACCCAAATGTAGAGTTTAATACAGGTTGACGTTTTTCATCACATTTTAAGGCAGTTTAGCTTCGGTTGAAAGCATACTTAATTGTCATAATCCGACCTCTCTCATACATTCACGTAGTTCAGTTGGTTAAGTTACACTCAAATCTGAACTATTCTGTGTTAGCAATTTGCCAAAAAAATAAAATCATTGAAGCAAAACAGCTCCGTTAGGCATTAAACATCATTCCATCACAGTAAGGAAGTAATAGAAATCCCCCATAGTAAGCTAAGGGGAAAAAAAAGCTCCCCCTTATGCAGCCATATTCTAACATATGGCATCCTTGGATTCATCTTATTCCTCAACCAAGCATGGCTATTTGAACTCTTCTAGGCTACAAACAAGACAACAAATTCTACAAAGCTCCAGCAAAGAATAGAGAATCAAGCAGTCACTTCACACAACTGAAGCCACCCACAAAGATCAACAACCACTGCAAGTCCAACTTCAAACTAAATGGAGTTTTAGATCAATGGTAGATCACATCTGAAAGTAAGCAGCTAAGTGTGAAAATTTCCCAGTAACATAATTGCAATTAAAAGGATTTAACAGAAACACATAACTCATACGAACAAAAACACCAAAAAAGCTAATTTTCAGGGTCAGAAAATTAAAGATTCAACTAGATGTAGAACTTACTAACACAGAGAAAACACGCTAACCATATGTGATATGTGGTTCATGAAACCAATTGCTGAGCGACAAACAAACATCCTTCTAGCCTTCTTGCAGAAAAAGTTGCATCAAATTCAAGGTTCATCAACTTCAAGTTGACAATGAGATAAACAAAGAAATCATGTAATACAATCAGACTTTGACAAATAAATAACAAGGTCCATAATCAAAACCATCAATGTGCAATGGAGAAACATATTGGAAGAAGCCTTACCAAAATTGCATTCTAAAGCATACAAAAACCCAAGAAGCTATCTGTTGGCCTGTAAACCACGGCCACCATAATACTGCTTGGTAGTTTCGCGTGAGAACTCCGCAAATGTCATTCCATCTTTCAACCGTGATGAAAGTGGTGGAATAATTGTATCAAAGTCTTGAGTAGATTCATCTGAGTTATGGCTGACATCGCTACTTTGCTCATTAGATAAATAACCGGACAATGACTTGCTGGGTTCCATACTATAGTCTGAGATCGAGAACGTTTTGTTCCATGCAGGTTGCAAAAACACAACAAAAGTTTCTCTGCTCACATTTTCCAAATTCACTGGCCTTGATACAGAGTGTAGGGTGGACCGAAGCTTTCCTTTTGATAAAATATCGGCTGATTCCCCAACCTGAATGATGAAACCATCAGGAGAAGTCTTGACCATGAGGATAGAGTTGTTGTTGGGATCATATATCTGCAAATATGAATACCCATTCGGATAAGGGCATTCTTGATGACATGATATTGAAAATTGATCTGGCAGCATATTTTCTGATAAATTAGAGGGCATAAGGAACATAGGAGCAGTCAGAACAGTGAAGATACCATAATCATAATGCCATTGCTGCCATAAATCGGTGTGATCCACACGTGATTCTATCTCATTGCCATTAGCAGTAACCAGGTTGGACCCCCGCAATTGTGTATGGTCCATAATGGAATTAGAGTGTTTATTGGAGCTGGGTCCCTTCCTAGTGGCATTTTGTTTGAGAAGAAGGGCATCTAGGGGTGAATGATAGTGGATAAGGCGAGCTTTTGCTGTACCAGATTCTAACAAGCTATGCTCCAACTCTTGGTCACCAATGAAGTGATCACAAATTCGGGCAATACGAAGACCCAGATCCATCATGCAGTAGCCTAGCTCTTTAAATACATGGGATAGATTTTGGAATTCTGTAGAGTCATCCAGATGGGTTGGTGGGGAATTAGTGGGTAAAGCATCAGAATATTTTAGTTGCATTGCAAAAGAGGAAACATTTCTATCAGGATTCTTCAAAGAAACATCACTCCCTAAATTGTGCTCCTATCCATTTGATCATAAATTCATAATTAAAAATCAATATGCAACGCACCACATAGCTACTTAATCAACCAAAATAATAGGAATTAAATATATATATATATACATATATATGAAAAAAGAGTAATCATATATTCATATCATCAAATTAAAAAGAAAAAAAGAAAAGAAAAAAAGGGCAAAAAGGAGCAGTGAGAAAGTATAAGAAGGAAGGAACCTTGAGAAGGAGTTTGCGAGCGTCGTGATGGAGAAGAGATAACTTAGGAGAGAGAAGGAGGAGACGGCGGCGGAGAAGAGAAGAGTTGGGGACACCTGTGATGGAGAGGAGACCTGGACCTTTGGGTCCTAGGCTTTCCATTATGCTTCTCCTTATTCTTTCAATTCTCTTTTCTATTTCTGATGAAGAAGAAGATGATGAAACTAATAGTAAATCGAAATAATCAATTTCAAAAAGCTCTATCACTTTAACTTCCTTCTTCTCCATCTCTCTCTGTTTTGGTATCCCTGCTTCCCTCTTCGCTACCAATACAATACAAGAGAAACGCTACTTCTCTCACTTGTCAACGTCATCACCGTGTGGCCAAGCCACGTCATAGTCTAATCCTACATGGCAACGTCCACATCATCAGATGTGCTTCCATTTGGCAAAACCCATGAATTTTTATACTCGCTCAGCGAGAGCCTCTGTTCTAATCGTCAGTTGCGGTCCGTTCCCAACTTGCTTCGCTTTCAGGTTGGCCCTTATATTTGACTAGAACAGATCTCAACAGACTCTGAGAATTGGAGTCCACTGATACTTGCTAACTTACCTCTCTTCCTGTGGTTTTGGTCAAAACCAAAACTCTTCCTGAAAGTAGACAATAAGTTTTAAATCTTAATGCAGACAGGCACGGCCTATCTCGTTGAATCAGTCTTTTTCACCACATCGGGTTTATGGGATGGGAGTCGTTTTATTCAATTCATCTTTATACTTAGCTTGTTGTTTAAAGAATCCATACGTGA
>CANYLF010809401.1:0-10107 GCA_948193215.1 Bocquillonia castaneifolia
GTTATTCTTCTATTAGTAATAATAATATTTTTCATATGTGGTATTTATATTTACATGTGTATTTTCTTTTCTTGACACACCATTCTTCATAATTTTATTTTGTTGGTTAGTGGTTGTGGTTAGGGTTAAAAGTTAAAAAAAATAATATTTATTAAAAAAATAATAAATTACCTTTAAGATAATTAAAGTGTAAATTTTTTTTATACCACTTTATCTTTTGTTTATAAGTATGAACCAATAAGAATCATTAATTTGTATTCAATTTTTTAGTTATATAAGTTAAGACATTTTTTTGGCAAAACGCATATTTAGGTCATTGTATATTTATTTTTTTCGGCTTAGATCCCTGTACTTTTATTTATTCAGATTGAGTCCCTGTACTTTTATTTTTATTCACATTGGGTCCCTCTATTAACGGTGTGTGCAAATTCCGTTAACATAGGGACCTAATGTGAATAAAAATAAAAGTACAAGGACTCAATTCGAACAAATAAAAGTATAGGGACCTAATCCCGAAAAAAATAAAAATATAGGGACCCAAATATATGTTTTGCCTCATTTTTTTTATAAGTTCATCGATAATATTGTCGTAAAGTTCAACCCTTTCCTCGTTTACTCCATCTTCTATCCTCCCAGTTGCATTTCAAAAACCATCACCTATGACCTAACCACTCCTAAAACCACCAACACATGACACACCCACTTCCCATCACAATCTTCTACCCCTTTTCTTTCACAGATCGATCCATCCTCACACAGCCTAGACACATGAAAATTAGTAGCATGTATTTAGTAAAAGCCCATTTTTGGCCCGATACATAAATTGACGCATGAAATTATCCTGAAATACTTTTTAATTACCTAAAATTTTCAAGTAACCTTTTAAACACATAATTTTTTTTTAAACATTTCAAATACTTTAACTTGTCTATGTTAACACTTTTAAACATGTGAACAGTATGTGTTTGAAAAATATATAATTTACACTTTGTATGAATAAGAGGTACTAAAGGGAAGGGAAAGTATTATAAAGGGAAGGGAGGGGAGGGGAAGGGAGCTAACTAATTGTGTTTGGATTAAAAGAAATAAAGTAAGGAAATGTAAGGTGAATGTTATAATAAAATGACCTCAAAATCTTTATTTTATAAGGGTATAAATTAAAATAATAAGGATAACTTAGACATTTCAATAATGTTCTATTCTCCCATAAGAAGTTCAACTCCTCTACACCCTAATTTGGGGTGTAAAGAAATTTAACTCCTTCAAGGGTAATGAAGATGAATCATTCCCCTTCCTTTCCCTCTCATCTCATTATCCAAATAATAAAAATTTAAGTTCAACCCCAATTACCATCCCTTCCTACCCATTTACCCTCATCTCCTTATCCAAATAATTCTTAAAAAATATCGTTTTAGTCCCTAAATTTTTAAAAATAAATTTTTACCAATTTAAATAACTATAAGTATAATAAATAGATATCATTTTCCAATTATAATTAGAATTATATTTTTAAATATATAATTTATAGTGAAATTTATATTTATTCTTTTTCCAAACCTCTTCAAAATTATAGGTTTAGAAAACTAAATGAAAAATGAATTTATGTTTGTGTTCTTATAAATAAACGCTTTTATCGGAAATGATTTTCATTATCTTAATAATTTTTTTAATTGTGGAACTAATATTTTATAGTCAAGCGACCACAAGTAATGTAAGCATTTGAGGTTGAGAGTTCGATCCTTAGAGCCGCATGGGAGTGTACTTTCAAAATAGAACTTACTCGACCAGGAATTAGTTGGGGGCTCTGGATACCCAGGATGGTAAAAACTATATAAAAAAAGTATTTAATTTACATTATAGTAATGATTTTTTTTATAATATTTGTTATTAAAAGTACTAATAATTGAGTTTTGTTTATGGATATAAACACAAATACTGTTTAATTTTTTTATTAAATTTATTGAATTATATATTATTGTTGTTGCTACTATTATCATTTGACAAGATTATCATTATTATCGTCATTGTAGTATGAATTCACGGTTTTTATATACACAGAATATTGTCTTTGTGATTAAAGTTGTCTCGATTTCTCTAGGTCACAGTTTTAGGCTCCTGCCAGGATTAAGATAATTTTTATTCATTTTATTTTATTGTGATTAATGAATAAATTGCTTTTTTTTAAATCAGGTAATAGTTTTTCAGGATTTACTATGCAAAATTAATTAAAAAGATAGATAAAAGAAAATGAAAAGTGTGGGAATATTTGGGCTAAACGGGTAAGAGGTTAACTGTGCATAAAAGTAGCTTTTTTTTTTTATTCAATGGAGGGGAATCAGCCCCTAAGTTCTAGTTAATCTAGGAAAAGAGACTCCTAATTGAGCAACTTCAGAACTTGGAACAAAAACTTCATGATAACCAAGAGAAACATTGACAGTAGCGTTAGCAAGCAAATCTGCAGCTCTATTGCCCTCTCAATAGGTGTGGATAATTTGAACATTCCAATCCCATTTCAACATCTCCAAGTATAAAAAGGAATATTAACTAAAGAAATCTCTACGAAAGAGCCACGTTAATTACCACTTGAGAGTCAATTTCCAAAATAACTTTATGAAAACCATTCTTCCAAGCAAGTCCCACAGCCCACATCTCTGCAACTACTGAGGAGCACCTACCAATGGCAAACATGAAACCGATAATCCAATTATCATGATGGTTCGGATAGAAAATGCTCTAGATTTAGAACAACGCCATCCCAACTGGTCTTTGGCATCAACATCAGTTCTTAGGACTACACCATTTAATTTAGCAATAACATCTAGAGGAAGTATCATGGATAATTCCTCAATATTCCACCTGTCCCCGACCCAATAACTAGCCACTATTCTACTAAAGTGAGACTAGTGGATATCGCCGCTAAAAAAAATGGGCTTATCATAACATTCAATAAGTGTTAAAAAAAATACCCATGAGATGGTAGTCGAGTTGGTCAAAGACCTTCTCCCCTGCCTCCAAATCGCAGGTTCGATCTGTGCGTTGCACGAATGAATGCTGTGAGTACTCATGGGCACACGGGTTGATGAACCTCCTTGTGGAGCCTTGAAACTGGGCGTCGGAACCTATGGCAGTGGATTAGTCTGGTCAACCGTTAAATGGGGACTGGGATACCACTATTGGCAACACCTATAAAAAAATTAAAAAAAGTGTCACGAAAATGTCATACCAACATTTTTATAAAACGTCATTTAAATGTCATTTAGGTGGGTGTCGTTATGCTCTAAAGTGACATTTCATACAAATGTTGGTAGCCATTTATAGTAACATTTTATAATATACGTTAAGTAACATTTATCAAATATTATTATAAATTATATATATATGATCAAGAGGGAGTTAATAAAAAATCAAACAAAGCTTATTAGATAAGTAAGATGCGTTACCATTTTGATGACCAAGGAGTGATTAGTCATTCCTCTACAACAAAGGATGTTGCACTAGTTAGTAAAATCTGTCAAAGATTTATGTCCATAGAAACATCAATGTTCTTTTTTTTTTGAAGGGAACAGATAGAAATATTATTGATAATCTTGTGAAATTACATCACAAGGGAAACTTGGTATAGACTGTAACCAAGTAGTGATGAATAGGTGGCTCATTTTCAACAATTAGGTGAGTCAAATATTTTAAAAATTAGTTTGGGAGTTGCCATTGTTGAATGAAGAAGAAGACAATTTTGATTTGGAGAAGTTGCATTCACATATACCATGTTCACATGGTTTCCTCCATCTATAAATATGGCTCTTCCTTTCATTGTAAATCATCCTAAAAACTTATAAGAAAAAATCCTCTCTTCTCCCATTAGAAAGCTTTTGTTATTTACAAGGCTGTATTTTTTCTTTCTTTTGTAATCTTCTCATTTTATTAATAAAGTAAAAACTAGTGGTGGTGTCTGAGGACGTTGGCAAAAATTTAGCCGAACCTCGTTAAATTTCTGGTGTTCTTTTATTATTTAATAGCTAATTATTTAGTGGGAATACTCCAATTTCCACAACACTGATCCTATTCTCCTTGAAAGCACTATCACAAGCAAATGGTTTATATGTAATATGATAACTAAAAGAAGCTAAAAATCATGCATATGGATTTCGGTCTCAATAATTTTCGTACACAACTGATCAAGAAAAGGCTTTGTTATGAGATATGATGACCGTTGCATTAGTATCCAGACCTTACAAGACATATATGTTGGGATTTGAAAATAGAAGTCTGAAATTGAAAGAAAAAATGATAATTGAAATCTGATAACTTTTCTCTCTACATACTTCATTCATTTGTTAAGCTTTTATACACAAAAGATAATCATTACAAAGTACACCTAACGCATCACATTTAAACTTAAATTTGGAGCCAAAATATTTCCCCCTTACATTTGAAATTCATAAACTGATTTCCCTCTCATATTTGCCTCTAATTACTGTTAATAATCATGCACATGCATGCAATTACATGACAGACTATTTTATTCATTTGCTGCAATTCTATTACACCTGCTCTTCTTCCTTTCTTTTGAATTTATGCTTCTGCATTTGCTATTTTCTTTGCTGCATCTTTCTTCAATTGCTGCTGCTTCATTCTTCAATTTGTTGTGACATTCTAAGAGCCACAATGCTCCAACAATATATATATATAGCATTATTGTAAACAGTCAATCAAGACTCTCTATCAACTTAATTCTTGAGTTGAATTCAAAATGGTGTTAAAGTATGTTTTATAAGTTTTGGATCGATGCTCTCCCTTCTTCTAATTATAAACTCTTATGGAGAGCTATTTGGTATTTTCTTTTATGGGAAACTTGGATAAATAGGAATCGGAGGATTTTCGAATCAAAGAACCAGAATTTAGAAGATACAATTTTTAAATATATCTCTAATGTGGTTTTCCTATTCAAAACTAGAGCTCCTACTTTCTCTTACACTTCTATGGATGTTTTTAGAAGTTTTAATGCAATTTTTTGATTGCACTAGGTTGTACTTGTCCTTTTGGTGACGTAGCCTTAAGTGTGTGAAATCATCAATTATAGGATTTCCACTTCTTGTGGTTTTTTAATAAATCTCTATTTATCAAAAAAAAAAATTAGAACTTAAAGGAACTACCACAGGTACTACAATACCTTGGGATTTTGAGAATGAACAGCATCAAGGACTTCTTTCAAAAACTCTAATGCAATAGAAAGCAGAGTCAGTTCTGAGATTATTGCCAAAAGATAAAGCAGATGCAAAGGTAATAATTACTGTACCTGCAGGAATAATACATAACAGTTTACGTGCATTCAGTCCAATCACCCAATAGCTTTCATCAGACTTCTCTTTAGGAGCACTGCAGGACATAAAATTCATTATGCACAGAACAATATTCCATAAATGTGAACTGGAGACAGTTCTATCTTTTTAAGCCAAAAAATCTTGAACCTGAAGAGTGGAAGCCAATTGCCACCATATGGACTTGTGAAAAGCCTCAAGACACCCTTTAGAGTTGCTCAGATTCAGATGCTGCATCAAAATAACAGTCATTGTAAGAACAAAGATTGAGAAGAAAAAGCACACTTTAGAATCATATGAACATAGTTGGCCTTGGTTGCTAAAAGCAAAACCAAACCAAGTTAGATGTGAACCTGGACTTGATGAAAGACATAGGAGCTACAGTTGTTGCACCCTTCCATTCAAATTAGCAGCTCATTTACTATTTAGTCACAAAAGCAATTTTAGCTTTGCTAGATAATCTGCCAAGTACTCCATAACTGGGCCCTTCAAATCGAGGAAGAAACTCAACTTGGCATCATACAAATTAGCAAGGAAATTATTTTCGTCCTTCAAATTCTTTTATCATGGTATATGGAGCAGCAAGCATATATTTGAATCAACCATTTAGAAACTATACACAAGTTCAATAGAGTTCAAAGCTTGAGCCACAGTATGACCTCTTTCCATATTACATAAGACAAGATGAGAAAAAAAGAGATTGAAAGTGTACCTGCTGAACTCCAATCCAACAAGAAGTCAAAAGTATATGCAACAATCCAAGAACCAAACCAGTTCCAGTTGATCCCTTTATATATATTTACTGAAAATATCTAAAATCAGCTCTCGCTAAATTTCTATCAGAGGAGAAGTCCCAAAGAGGAAGAAATTTTGCTACTCTAACATGGTAACCAAACCAGTTCATGTTTAATTTAACATTAACAACCAAAATAAGCATACTACGTACACGGTTACAGAAACTAACATTGAAAGAGGTGCATTTGTTAACAGTACTCCCAAAACCATCATAACAGAAGAAAGCCCCTTTACCATGCAAAGATCATGCCTATAATCTCATGTGAATTATAAACATAGGAAGGTGAAAAATGAGTCCTAGAAAACAAATTAGATTCAAGTACTGAGGAAGCCTGAAAGAAGGAATTACAGCGATCTGCACTTTGTAAACGTTGTTTTATGTTTTAATAGTCACCACCTGATGGAAATACAAAAGAATTGCAAAACTATACTAAATTTTAAAACCTTAAAAAGGCAACTAATGAGTCAAGAAATGATAAAACTATAAGTAAAAAGGAGAACATTCAATTCCCAGAAATCATTCATTGTTTTTTTTTGCACTATCATTATTACTACCACAAGAGTCGGTCAAGAACTCTCTTTTTTGCAATACATAAATAGCATATTCAAAAGAAAGATTCAGGTCAATACAAGCACTGATGATTAGCTAAGTACTAAACTCACTTGAAAAATGTAGCTTTCAGAACTTTAAAAATGAGCGAGGAAGTGAATAATTATGGCTTACCCTTTTTTCTCTGTTTCAGTTCCGTAGGATCCAATCAATAGTCACCTGCAAGTAATGAAATGTTAGAGCATAGAATTCAAAATGATTAGAAATTCCAATTTTAATTTTGGCAGAAACAGACATAATAAATCACTTTATGACTATAGAGATTAATGCTGAAATTTGAAATCCAAGAAATTCCATCGTTCTGAAACTTGGAGATCCAATAGATATACGTGTAGAAGAAATTCATAAACATGATTTTGCCATGAATTCACCAATGTAAGCACAAATACCTAATTTGAAATGTAAATCAAAATTCACAAAAACCAAATTTCAAATCAATCAAAAATAAAATAAAATAAATTCAGTATAAAGAGAAGGCCAATCAAATTCGATTCCGTAACTAAATGCACCGAACATAGTAATAACCAGACTAAACATAGATGACTAGTTGAAGCACCTCACGGCTAGGGGTGTGCAAACCGCGGTTCGGTTTGGTTCGGTTTCCGAATTAGTCAAATCACGTGGTTTGGAGGTCATGGTTTGGTGAAGCCAAACCAAACCGCTATTGCATACAAACCAAAGTTGAACCAAACCAAATTAATTAATTATTTCAGTTCGGTTTCGTCGGTTTAATTTTTTTATTTTTTAAATATTTTTATAAATAATTATTATACTTTTTTATACATATTTATTTAAAAAATTAATAACAATATATGTACATAAATAAATATATAGATATATGTATAATATATATGAAAAATATATAAAAAAACATTTGAAATGTATAAAAAATAAAATAATAAAAAATTGAATTGCGGTTTTCAGTTCGGTTTTCAAACCCTCAAACCGAACCACAAACCGCAATTTCTGAATTCCTCCAACCAAACTGCATAGTCAAACCTAATTAGTCGAACCAAAATGTAAATTTTGACTCGGTTTGATTCGGAAATGCAATTCGATTTGGTTTTTACACAGCCCTACTCACGACGCAGCGATTAATGTCTCTTTCTTTTCGTTAATAAACATAATGAATTTTGAAAAACTAATAAGCAGCAGAACAATTTAATTTGTTTTGTGCTGCTAATAAGCAGCAAAACAATTTTGTGTTTGTGCGGCTATTTGTGTTTTTATTTCTTCTATAGTTTTAGATTTTAGTATTTTTTTTTCGAATTCATATTAATAGGTTACCAATAGAATAAATTTATTTCTAAAATTTCTTCTGCTAATTCTAATATCTATCGTAGTGGATGCTGAAAATAGAACACACTGCCACAATTAATTGTCCTAGTTGACCACTTTATGTTCCTATAAGTTTTACTCGCTGCGTTTAAAGTACATGAACACAAGAAGAAAATAATTAATATACCATTTAAGAGCTAATCAGCCCCTATTACTAACATTGGAAAAGCAAAACTTTAAAAAGTTGAAGTGGTAGAAATGATGTAAAAGGGTAAAATTGGAATTGTGGGATAAATATTCTATGGGAAAAGATAAAATGACAAGTAATTTTAACTTCAGTTTTTTTTTTTTTTTGGCCATAAACGACACCTAAAAATGACTTGGAGGGAGTAGGGGTGTGAAAAATGAACCGGACCGAAAAACCAAACCGAATCAGTCAATTTCGGTTCGGTTTTTATTTTCAAAATTTTTCTAAATTTTGGTTCGGTTTGATTTAAGATTTTTGATAAAAAAAACGAACTGAAAATCAAACCAAAATTTAGACTTAAAATCAAACCAAATTCTCATTTTAACTAAAATCGAACCAAACCGAATTAATGATTATTTTAATTCGGTTCAGTTTCATGGTTTCAAAAAACCGAACCCGAACCGATGCCAAGCCTACGAGAGAGTATTTCTTGATTACACTTCATTGAATGCAAAAAGTTCTATGGAATGGTGAATCCAGTATATAAATTTTGAAACCTTAAGTTATGGGGTAAACTATAACACTATTTCCACAATCTGAGTAGCTAGTGCCACAAGTTCAATTTTATCTATAACATATATAAAAATACAAAGAGAAATAAACAAATTTACTATCATGTCCTTTTTCAATTACTCTAGAAAATAGAATTAAGATTGAATAAATTACACTACAAGAAATTTACGAAGAAGAAACGGACAAAATCCGTTTCTAATCTTAAAAAATCCGTTTCTAATCTATTTAGAAACGGATTTTGTCCGTTTCTAAATTCGTCGTCGCTAATCGAATTTAGAACGACGAATTTAGAAATGATCCGTTTCTAATTAGAAACGGATTTAGAAATGGAAAAATCCGTTTCTAATCAATTTAGAAACGGAATTTCAGAGACCATAAAAAAATAAATTAGAAACTGATATATCCATTTCTAATTTATTTTTTTTTTAAAATTAAAATAGAAACGGATATATCCGTTTCTAAATCTATTTTTTCTATTATTGTAAAAATAATTTATATATAATATATTGTATTCATATAAAACCCGGATCAATCATTAAATTAAATTATGAATATTAATTTGGAGGAAATTGGAATTAAAACTGAAAATCGATTAAAAAAAGTAAATGTAAAATAGTAAAAAGAATAGTATATATACAGAATGTCAATAAAACAATTATGTTCTAAAGTACAAACCATACAACCAAAGTCCTAAGATGTAGGGGGGTCTCCCTGATGATCCGGCTCGTGATGGTGCTCGACATCAGTCTGAGTGCCTGCCTGCTGCTGGACATTAGTTTGAGGTACTGTCGGTTGCTCGACATCAGTCTGAGGTGGTGGCTGATGATCGCCGGAGTGGTGGACCGTAAACGGAGGCAGTGGAGGAATATCATCTGGAACGGGGATGCCCTGCGATCAAGCATACTCTGAAACCCATCTAACGATGTGATGAACTGTATGATGCATAAGTGATGATATTGATCGCTCCACAGCTCTCTGAAACTCAGGATCTGATCCGTATATGTCCGACTGCGACTATGTAGTTGGAGGCGGCGCATGTGACGACGCAGTAGGTGCATGATCAACAGATGGTTCTAGCAATGATGATGCAGTGGATCCAATGCCATATATACGCTGCTTCTTAACCCCTTCAACAGCAGTAATATACAAAAAATTTGAATATGGCTTCGGCTATGACGTATGGCACTCCCCCCTGAAGAATCCGGCTGAGGCTGACTAGCAGCATTCATCAACTCCTGATATCGAGCCTGTTCAATCCAAAAGGTTGCAATTTACATTGAAACATGTAATAGTGGATAAGATAATCAAGAAAATAATAATATAAGATTATTACTTACATTAACAGT
>CANYLF010809512.1:0-12403 GCA_948193215.1 Bocquillonia castaneifolia
TTGTATCATTCTTTATATAGCATGTTATAGGGATCTAAGGTTTTAGGGAGGACAAGTGTACCTTATGACACTTGTCCTTTGGTCCTCCTTTTCCCATGTGACACTTGGTAATTGGGCCGAAGGATGTTGGTCCATCATAAACTATCCTTTTTATCTTCATCATTCAGATCAGCCAAGCCTAGTACTAGTCACACAACATTTGAATAAAGAAAATTACAACACATAGAGTCGTGCAATATACATAGCTCTCAACATCAAGAATAAAGCAGATTTTATGGATGGTACCATCAAGCAACCATCGCAAACTTCTCCAACAGAGTATCAACAATGGAAACATTGCAATGATCTCGTGAGAGCATGGATTTTCAATTCAATCTCACAGAACATTGGAGCAAGCATAATCTATAGTGAAAATGCTTGTGAAATCTAGACTGATTTGAAGGAACGATTTTCTCGTACTAATGGCGTTCATCTTTTCCATATTGAAGAAGCCATACACAACAGCAAACAAGACAATATGACAATTGAAGCTTATTATACAAAGATTAAGGGCCTTTGGGATAAACGAGATGCATTATGCAATATCCCCACCTGCACATGCGGTACCATGAGAGAAGTGTTACTTTTCCAACAGAATTAAAAGACCATGAAATTCTTAATGGGGTTCAACAAGATCTATGCTGGTGTTTGAGGACAGATCCTCTTAATGGACCCACTTCCTAATGTTAATAAAGCTTATTCTCTTATTCTTCAAGAAGAAACAGAGAGTGATATCCAAGGTAGAATCACCATTGACTGAGATCTTAGCATTTGCAGTAAAGAAGAATTCTGAGACATGCATATCACACCTAAAATGTGATTATTGTGGCTGGCAAGGCCATACCATCGATGTTTGCCAAAAATTACAAAAGGTGAATTCTGCAGACAGCGGGATTGATCAACGAGAATACAAGAATTCCTCTTCAAAAGCAAATCAGACAAGTGCAACCCCTAGCACATTTAGCCTCACATCAGAACAATATCAAAATCTTATGGCATTACTCAACAAAAGTAAGTCCAATCCCATGGCCAATCATGTTGGTAGTGCTTTAGCCATGGGTGACATTTCAGGTATGATTTTCTGTGCTTCTGCTATTAATAATGAAGTACATTGGATCCTCGACACTGGAGCCACGGATCACATGGTTTGTTCACCTAACCTATTAACAACATCTTGTGTTACTAATCATACAGTACAACTCTCAAATGGAGAAAGTGATGATATCACACGCATAAGCAGCATTCAGCTTACTAATTTTATTTTGCAAGATGTACTATGTGTTCCTTCATTCAAACTGAACCTAATATCCATAAAGAAACTCCTTCATAATTCCCATGAGTCTGTAATTTTCACTGATAATTCATATATGTTACAGGACCAACAATCGGGGAAGGTGATTGCGATGGGCATTGAGCGAGGAGGACTCTACTATCTTGACAATTCACAAAGGCCTAAAGCCAATGTTGTCACCTCAACAAATGAAAGAAATGTCATCACCTCAAAAGTATGGCACCAACGTCTTGGTCATTTATCAAATAAAGTTTTTCATTTAATTTCTTGTTCAAATGCAGACATTAAATTTTCTGATATTTCTGATTGCATGATTTGCCTTTTAGCTAAACAAACCCGTTCTCCATTTGTTTCAAGTTTAATTCATACTAAAACACCATTTGATTTAATTCATGTCAATATTTGGGGAGGGTATCATGTTTGTTCTATAACTGGTGCATGATATTTCCTTACCATTATTGATGACTATACTCGATGCACATGGATTTATTTAATGAATCAAAAATCTGACACTGCTAGATATGTTAATATGTTCATAAATTATGTGGAAACATAATTCTCATCCAGGGTTAAGATTCTACGAAGTGACAATGGCCCTGAATTCATAATGAAGAGTTTCTACTCGGAGAAGGGAATCATCCGCCAAACTAGTTGTGTCTCCACTCCATAACAAAATGAAGTGGCCAAGAGGAAACATCAACACCTACTCAATGTTACTAGATCCTTGTTGTTTCAAGCTAATCTCCCTAAGAAATTCTAGGGAGAAGCTATCCTAACTGTTGCCTACCTCATTAACAGAACTCCAACACCGCTTCTTCAAGGAAAAACTCCCTTTGAGTTACTCTTTCAAAAACAACCAGCATACAATCATTTGTGCGTCTCTGGATGCCTACGCTTTGTATCAACACACCACCATCAGCCTACTAAGTTTGATGCTAGAGCCTCTCGATGCATTTTATTGGGTTATCCATGTTCACAAAAGGGATATAAGGTTTATGATCTCTTAACTAATAATATTTTTATTTCTTGTGATGTCCTTTTTCATGAGAATATATTTCCCTTCTCCTCATCTGCAACCATTCATATTTCTCCACCTCATAATTTATCAATATATTATTATGATTAGATTACTCCAAATGTTCCTTCTAATACCATAAAAATATCCTTTACCGAGAATTCTAATGAGGAAGAAACTCTTCTAGTTAATAAAGCTATTTTAGTTATCAATGATCAACCAAACTAGCACTCAAACTCATCAAACCTACCATCACGATTAACCCGATCCATGACAAAACCTAGTCATTTTAGTGAATATCAGATTAGTGTTCCTCTCCCATCAAGAAAAAACCCAACATCCAACTCGGTATTGGTTCCAAAAATAGGTATTCCTTATCCTTTATCTGATGTCCTTTCATATGATAAATTATCTCCCAAACACCATGCTTTTACTATTTATTTATCTGCAGAAAAAGAACCATCTTCTTTTACGTAGGTTGTTTGTGATCCTAAATGGCGTCTTGCCATGCAACAAGAACTTGACACTCTTGAAGACAACGGGACATGGTCTCTCCTCCAATTGCCTCCTGGAAAGAAGCCCATAGGGTGTAAGTGGGTATACAAAATAAAACTCCATTCGGATGGCACTATAGAATGCTACAAGGCTAGACTTGTTGCAGACTTGTTGCAAAAGGATACAACCAGATTGAAGGGTTTAACTATCAAGAAACTTTTGCACTTGTTGCAAATCTTGTAACTATTCGACTTCTTCTTGCTATGGCTTCAATGCAGAATTGGCACCTCCACCAACTGGATGTCAACGATGCATTTTTACATGGCACCCTTCATGAAGACGTGTACATGCAATTACCTCTTGGTTTCGAATGAAAGGGGGAGACACATGTTTGCAAACTTCATAAATCACAATATGGCCTTAAACAGGCCTCGCGTTAATGGTTCATCAAACTATCATTTGCTCTCAAAGAAGCTAATTTTAAGCAATCCAAGTCAGATTATTCTTTATTCGTCTTATCTCAGAATGGTAAATTTACTGCTCTACTCATTTATGTAGACGATATAGTCTTGACTGGAAATGATTTACAGGATATTGAAGCAACAAAGTTGTTCTTAAAGAAACAATTTAAGTTAAAGGATCTAAGTCAATTAAAGTATTTCTTATGCATAGAAGTTGCAAGGTCAGGTAAAGGCATTGCAATTTCACAACGAAAATATGCACTTGAGATTCTGGAAGACACGGGATATCTTGGAGCCAAACCAGCCTCTTTTCCCATAGAGCAAAACTTATCACTAAGCAATTTTAAGGGTGATTTTATTGATGAGCCTTCATCATATAGAAGACTTATTGGGAAGTTAATTTATTTAACCATTACGAGACCTGATTTAACATACGCAGTTCATGTTCTAAGTCAGTTCATGGAGAAACCATGAGTGCCACATCTAGATGCAGCCTAACAAGTTCTAAGGTGTGTGAAACAAACACCGGGGCAATGATTATTTTTTTCTACAACGAGCTCAATCCAACTAAATGCATTTTGTGATACTGATTGGGCTAGATGTCGTGATACTAGACGGTTGGTTGCTGGATATTGTGTGTTCCTTGGTAATTCATTAATCTTTTGGAAAACAAATAAGTAAACAGCAGTGTCACGGTCTAGTGTGGAAGCCGAATATGGATCTATGGCTAGCACTTGTTGTGAAGTTACATGGCTTAAAGCAATTTTACAAGACTTGGGCATAGAACATCCACATCCTATAAATTTGTATCGTGATAACCAAACATCACTCCACATCGCTTTGAATCCAGTTTATCATGAGTGTAAAAAACATATAGAAATCGATTGTCATCTTATACGAGAAAAAGTTGAAGAAGGTGTGATTAAGATGAGTTATATATCCACAACGAATCAACCAACAGACATCTTAACAAAGGCGTTGAGCTCTCAACATTTTTCAACTCTTCTCAGCAAGTTAGGAATTATCAATAGCCATTCCAAACTTTAAGGGGAGTGTTAAGGATCACAAAGCTATAAAGGGACAGTCAACCATTATGATTACTACTGAAGATTTACTTCCATCTTTAGTACCATAATTCTTGCCTTGTAAATAGGAATTAATTCTATAAATGCTTAATGTTAGGAGCTATTATTTCCTCTGTACACTATATATATGTATTCATACTATGCTTTATAAATGCTTAATGTTAGGAGCTATTCTTTCCTCTGTACACTATATATATGTATTCATACTATGCTTTAAAATACACAACTCAATTACTCATTTTCTTTACAAAAAAAAGCAGCAATCACTGTTAATGAACAAGGAATATCATAGCAAATCGGTGGAGAAAGATGGAGGAGGAAGCACTGGCTGCCTTCTTATTGTATCGATGTAAGTATTTAGTTTTATGATTTTTATTTTCATTTTGTAAATTAATTTTATTTTCTAGCTGCTAAAATTGAGTTTCATTTTTCTTATTTTCTCTTTGAATGTTGCTTACTTGTCATCTCAAACATGTTTGTATGGAGTGTTAACTCAGTGGCTTTTATATATGTTTGAAAAAAACTTCATTTTAAAGGTAAGCGACTCTAATAAGGGTTTATTTAGTATAAATGAATTCTTTAAAATTTGACTGAATTCATTTTCAAATTCATGGTTTATGTATGGTATAAATCAAAATTCATGTGTTATATTATTTTTTAAAAACTTTAAAATTGATTATAACTAAATTAAATGAACATTTTTTAAAATTTAATTTGAAACAAAATGAATTCTACACTATAATTGAACCAAACAAATCCTAGAAATACATTAAGGGTGTACCTGCTCTTACAACCAAACCATTGATGACATTTTTGTACCTTTTTCTCTTCAATTAATGCTAACATTTTGTGTGGTTCAGATTTAGTAGGATTTGGAAAGTGTTTAATGTCCCAAATTGGGACATCCCAATAGGGGCATTTTTGTCTCTTAATTTAAGTTTGTTTATTTGTTCAATACATATTTATTAATCATTAATTTATAATTTATCAATTTTTTATTTACAATTTACACAAACACCCTTATTGGGATGTCCCAATTTGGGATGTTAATAATTATTGGATTTAGTATGCTATTTTTTTTGTACCTTTTCTCTTCAATTAATGCTAACATTTTGTGTGGTTAATTTTTAGTATGCAATTCATTTTTTTAATGGTTCAATTTATTTCATTTCCAAATGAAATTTTTAAAAGTATTTATTTAATTTAGTCTTGTGAGAGTCAATCCCAAAGTTTTAATGAAATAAAATAAAACAAATGAATTTTCATTCATATCAAATGTATAAACTATATATAAATTTTAAAATAAATTCTATAAAATTTCATGAAATTCATTTACACTAAATAAACTTTACTTGAAAGATTTATTGAGATAGTGAGAAAATGAACAAAGAAGAGTTGTATACTTCATTTGGTGTGCTGAGAATAATATGAAGGTGCAAATTGGATGTTTCTTCCGCTCCAAATTTTTGCACATTGCTCACATGAGCTAGGGGAAATATGAATCGCCATTTGTTACCCATGTGGCTAAGTTCCTTAAGACACTTGGTGGCCGGTGCTCCTTCTCGAGTTCGAGAGGTTAATGAATTACTAAAAGATTGAATTTTTTTTTAAAATTTTTGTGGTATACAAGATTTTTAGTTACACTACCAAATGATAATTCATTATTTTTTTAATAAAATGAGTCAAATTAATTGAAACAAATAAATAAATTTAATTGTATTCAATACATACATGTAGATAATAATATAAAGTTAATTTTTTCCTCTAATTAATTTTCCTATCGCGTTGACGGATCAATTATAACAACGTTTTAACTGCGTTTGGTATAATGAAAAAACACTCAATCTACTTTACAGTCATATTGAGCCACAAATCAACTTCATTATCATACGACAAGTCGAGCCGATCTTCTAAATAGTATATTCAAACCCTTATTAACTTTTATAATAAAAGATAAAATTAACTCTCATAAAAAAAATAAACTTCTATTGAGAAAGATAAAATAAAAAAACGAACTCATAATTTTCATAAGATATTAAGAAAGAAAACTAAAAATATAGAAAATTATATTTTATTATTATTGAAAAAGATAAATAAAATATGAAATAAAATATAACAAGGAGGTTTGATTATCTCAATGATAATTTACCATTGATGTAATCAAAAATAAATAATACTAAGATAGGATTAGGATTTTGAGAGATTTGTTTTATTTAATTTATTTTTAACATAATTATCAAGAAGACATAGAGGCAATATTAATCTATTACTAGTATTTGTTATAATATCATTTTTTTTGTTATTCAGATTTCAATGTATAGATTATTACAAATATTATAAAAAAATATATATTTGTAAGGAAAATGCTAAAAGTACCGCCTCACATGTACCACCATTTGTACCGCCTACCTGTAATTATAAATATATCCTTAATATTCTTGCTATGCGTGCAGTGACAATTGATGGTACGATTGTCATTAAATATTAATCTTTTTTAAGGTAATCACTTACATCAGGGTGATTATTAAATATATTTATATTTATACCTTTGGCAATTTATTATTCAAATATAATTATAATAGAGTTCAAAAATAAATTATCATACCGGATATTTTTTGTATTTGTTTATTTACAGTGGCGATGCTAGAAAATAAATTCGATGGGGTAAAAAATGTAAGAGGTTAAAATTAAAATTAAAAGAAAATTTTACTTCTTACTTAAGAAAACATCATGATTTTTAAATGAAATAATAGATTTCATTTAAGATCTTATTTGGTTTAATTTTAATTAAAAAATTAATTTTATTAACAAATAAATTTTTATATTTGGATAGTAAATTAAAAATATATATAACATAGTATTTTGGTCATGGCAAAAATTTTAGCAGGGATAGTGAAAATTTATTTAAAAATTCTATCACATTTAATAGAATTTGATCTAATTATAATCAATTTATGAATTTAAAAAAATAAAAGTATTTAAGTTTGGTACAGATGACAAAATCCCTCTGATTTCAAGGAGAGGTCTCGAATTCGAGCCTCACCTTAGCTGAGAGAGAAAAAGAGGCTCAAATGGGCCAAAACTAGACACCGACTCCCTCGCAATGGATTAGTCTGAATCCAAAGGGCCTGGAATACCACTGAGGCAATAACTATAGAAAAAACTAAATACAAGATAAAATTATGGATTAATTTACAAATGAATTCTATAAATTTTATAAACGAATAGACCAAATGTAATGTCAAATTTCAAAGAAAATGTTTTAAGAAATTATAATTTGACACATATGTGTATACTCAATTAAGCCTTAATTTCAAGTTTATTTGGAGTTGGGTACATTAATTTTTTTTGTCTCTATTCAGTACGATTTTGGGTTAAATCCTCCAAAATTGACCACATATATTTATATTTTAATGAAATTTTAGTGGGGTTAAATTTATAAACATACAAAATTTTTACTCTCATAATATAAATATAAATATAAATATATTATTAAGAGAGTATAATATAAATGAAAAGAATTTTGAGTGGGGTCGATTGACCCCACCTTTCATATTGTAGCATTGCCCCTGTTTATTTGTTTATAAATTATTTAATTTTTATTCACATAATACTTTTAGGTTTATAAATTTTTTATAAATATATTATTTGTAAATTACAATTTTTATGAGCTTTTAATTTAAATTTTAGAAAATAAAAAAAAAAACTAAAAGTGCATGAAATAGTTTGTAGGCATATTTCTAATAGGATTAGATATGGACACACATAATAAAAAAAATTAATAAATTTAGTAAGATTTTTTTTGATAGGTGGTGAACCACCGGAATATCATAGGTCTCGTTTTACGATTGTCTAGACTAATCTCCGACCGAAAGAAGCCTCATCTCTCTCTCAATGGGGATGAGACTTGAACTCGAGACCTCCCTTGATTGGGGCTGCCTAGTACCAGTGGCTTTGCCGTTGGACCAACGCCCCATTGGTTAAATTTAGCAAGATTAAATAAGTAAAATTTTTCATCAAAAAAATTAAGTAAAAATTACTTATAATTTAATATATTTCCATGAATTTTTAGAGTTGGAATAACTTATTATTTAATTTAAATTTACAAATATAGTTATGAACATAAAAACATGAGTTATAAGGGGTGAAAATCATTGCCGCCATCTTTGTTTTTAAAGTATTTGTGAAACAACAAGAATCAATCTATTTTATGGATCACAATGTTCACGGATCATAAAAAAAAATGAATTGATATAGTAAAGACACATAAGATGGGAGAAATTGCGGTAATAAAGTGACGGGTTAAGTAACATTACTCTATTTGTAAAGGATGAAATGGTAAAAAAACACACAGAAAACAAGACAAAGACGTTTTACATATAGAGCACGACTCTCATTTTAAAAAAATGCACTTTCAACATTTAAAATTTCAAAGTCAAAATTTCACTTTGGAATCAAAGGTTTCCAGTTAATACCGATTGTTACTTAATGGACAAAAACTTTACTTGTACGAATGTTCATCCTATTAAGAGAGATAAAGTAAAATAATGGTAATTGCGTCTTGCAATTTTCTCTAATGTTTACTCCATTTGTTGGTTTATTTTACCGTGTGTTTGATGTAAATAAATTTCCTAAAATTTATGAAATTTATTTACAATTTCAAAATTATTTTTTGTTTGGTTTAAATTAAAATTCATTTAGAATTTTAATTTTTAAATTTCATAAAATTGATTATAATTGGATCAAATTTGATAGAATTCACAAATGAATACTGAATAACAAGAAATGAATTTTTTATTGTAATAAAAATATCCTTAAATTTTATACTTTTAATTTTTCATACCATAATTCATTTACAAATGAATTATATTCTTTAATGAAAATTGAACCAATCAAAACCTTAGGATTACTCTTTTTGTCAATACTTAGAGTGTGTGTGGTATAAATACATTCCATGAAATATGGAATTCACTTGCAATTTCAAACTTTTCTTGTTTGGTTTAAAAATCAAAATTATTTGGAATTTTTTTTTATAGGTGGTGAACCACCGGAGTATCCCAGGCCCCGTTTTACAGTTGCCTGGACTAATCTCCGACCGAGAGAAGCCCCAACTCTCTCCCAACGGGGGTGAGGTTCGAACTCGAGACCTCCCTTAATTGGGGATTTTCTTGTCAAGTGGCTTTGCCACTGAACCAACGCCCCGTCGGTAATTCATTTGGAATTTTAATTTTTAAATTTCATGAAATTGGTTATAACTAGATCAAATCTCTTCAAATTTGATGGAATTCGTAAATAAACACTAAATAATTGGGGATAAATCTTTTATTATAACAAAAGTTTAAATGTCATACCTTCAGTTTTTCGTATCAAATATAAGAATTCATATGTGTGTGTGTGTAAATTATACATGAAATTCGTTTATAAATGAATTCTATTTTTTTAGGGTTAAGGTGCATTTGAGCCCCTGATATTTTCCTCCAGGAGCAGATATGCCCCTAAAGTTTTTTTTTGGAGCAAATAAATTGAAAATTATCTAATCATGTGCATATAAGCCCCCATTAACGGTTTTAAAATTGGAAATGTAAAAACCGTCAGTTTCTAACTTAAATGTCCTTAACTTAAACACGAGGGTCCTAGTGGACATAAAGAACAGATGAAATTTCTTGTATGGACCATGTGTCTATGACAAACGGGCCCCACATGCGGGTCTTACACGTGGGTCTCACTTGTCATAGACACATGTTCCAATGGAACATGATCCGTGCAAGTGTTTCCCATGTTATGTAAATTTAAAGGCCACCTAAGCACGTCTTTAACAGTTGGAAGATTCAACGGTTGACTTCCGTCAATAAGGGGCTTAAATTTACAGTTTAAGTAAATTTTTAAGCTTTTTGAGCCAAAAAAAAATTTAGGGGCATATTTGCTCCTCGAAGTAAATATTAAGGACATGAATGCACCTTAACCCTTTTTTTAATGAGAATTGAACTCAATAAAACTTTACCATTTTTGACATGTATGTGTATTAGACTAATAGCAATAAAGTTAAAAACTTCAGATAAAATCTAATAATAAAAAAATAAACTCTAGATAAAATTATAAATTTTCTTAAAATATTTTTATTTTTAAAAACTTTAGAAATATCATTAATAATGAAACAAAATTTATAATAGTAAGGGATATTAGTAAATAAAATCACTTTCTTTTTGTATTATTTGTAATTCTATTACATTCTCTTATTCTTAGCAATATCATACACTAATGATTCAATTTTGCAATCTCACGTGCCAATAAACTCTCATGTCAATTAGAGATTACGTGGCAATCAAAACTAATTAAATGAAGTTATACCACTACTATTAAGGGTTGCTGATGAGTTTTTTAGTTCCTAATAGCTAACCAAGGTGTTTGGCTAAATTTGTTGAACACCTGTTGATAGCTGTTAAGTATCTTTTTTGTATCAGTTCACACAAGCTCCAAATTAAAACTTTTAATGAGCTGTTCACTTTTATTTTTACATTTTAACTTATTTACTCCTTCTTTATATAATTTTTTTAAAATAAAACTATTTATATTCTTACCTCATCTAAATTTTTTTATATAAAATAGTTATCATAAACTATCATTTAAAAGTATGAATTACAAATAATTTTATTTTAGAATTCACTTTATAATTATGTATATTATTTATTATTTTATTTTTTACATTCATTTTTTAAAAATATATATACTTATATATTTAATTACCTTTTAAATTTTAAATTTTAATATTATATACATTTAATTACTTTTTTATTTTTAACATTAACATTAAAATATATTAATTCAAATATTTTATCATTTTATTTTATATCATTTTTAAATACTTTTATAGACTATAAATTTATTTTATTATTGGGATGATTAATAAATATTTGTATTGTCATTTAATACACAAACAACAACAATTCAAATAGTTTAACTAAACACCTAACATTAATCAGCTACCAACTATTAGTTGTTCTCTAACAACTACCAGCTAATAGTACCAGCTACAATTTTAACCAAACAGACTCTAAATTTTCCAAACATTTGTAGGTGGCTACTTCACACATCTAATTCACGAATTTTATTTTGTTAGTTTAAATAATTTAATCTCTGGAATCTATATATATAATTATTGTGAATGGTTTAAATTCTGTATATACATGAATTTATTTAACTCATCTAGTGTGTGTGAAAAATGAAACAAAGGGAGCCACTTAACCACAATTTGACATGTAGGATGATTAAACTGCGACATGTGCCATTTACATAAAGTTCCTCTTCTTTGTTTTTCAAAAAATTAAAACTATCATTTAAAATTTAAAGTACATGTATTCTTTTACACTTAACTAATTATTTAAAATTTAAATTATATATATATACACATATTCTTTCACACTATTATTATCTTTTTAGTTTAAATAATGTTAAATAACAACTAACTCTCTATTTATTTTTTTTTCTTAAACTACTATATGTTTTGAAGCTAAAAAGAATTGTATATCTTAAACTATTTTATTTTTTTACGATGTAAACAACATTTGATAACTTTTTAATATTTTTGTATATTTGAACTTTCAATATATGGTTGTGTATTGGGGTAGTATGTAACATCCCCGAGATTAATTATACGCATTAGTGTTTAATTGACATCATTAGTATATTTAATTTTATTAATTATAGATTATTAATTCATTTTAAGTGCATGAGGGGTATAATTGTTGATAATAATAGTTGTGAGGATGTTATTGGTAATGTTAGATTGTTTGGGGGTAGAAATGAAAGTTTTCTTTAATTTGGCAAAAAAGTCAAAAGATATCTTTTAATTAGCCAATAAGAAGATTTTAAAATATTTTAATAAAAAGAAAAAAAATTATAAGAGATAAGAAGGGGTCTTATGGTTGGTGGAGAGTGTAGAGAAAGTAGAATGGGAAGAGAGGAAAAAGAAGAGGAAGAGGAGAGTGTTGGCTTTAGTGGCATCAATCCATCTTATTTT
>CANYLF010809605.1:0-30317 GCA_948193215.1 Bocquillonia castaneifolia
TATGGCATAAGAGATTAGGACATGCTAGCATGGATCTCTTAGGAGAATTATGCAAAGATGATCTAATTGTTGGTCTTCCAAAGATCAAATTCTCCAAGGATAAAGTTTGTGGACCTTGTCAAATGGAAAAACAAACAAAATCCTCTTTTGCACTTAAAAACAAGATTAATACTATTAGACCTCTTTAATTATTACATCTTGATTTGTTTGGACCTACTAAGAATGCTAGTCTTAGTGTCGTGTTTTATGCTTTTGTTATTGTTGATAATTACTTTAGATTCACTTAGGTATATTTTTCAGCTCATAAAGATGATGCTTTTCATACTTTTAAAAATCTTGCAAAACGAGTTCAAAATGACAAAGGTGTTTGCATATCTACCATAAGAAATGATCATGGTAGAGAGTTTGAAAATGAAAGCTTTAAAGATTTTTGCATCAATTTTGGTATTTAACATAAAGTTTCTGCTCTTAGAACTCCTCAACAAAATGGAGTAGTTGAAAGGAAAAATCATACATTGGTTAAGATGGCTCGTACTATGCTTAAAGAGTATGATTTACCTTCATACGTTTGGATCGAAGCCGTCAATACTGTTTGTTATATTTCAAATTGAAGTTTTTAAAAGAACTTTAACAAGAAAACTCCTTATGAGCTTTGGAAAGGAAGAAAACCCAGGATTTTATATTTTTGAGTATTTGGCTGCAAATGCTTCATATTAAACACCAAAGACAGCCTTGAAAAATTTGATACCAAGACAGATGAGGGAATCTTTCTTGGATATGCCACTAATAGCAAGTCCTATAGGGTGTTTAACAAAAGATTTTTAATTGTGATAGAGTCTATACATGTTGTTTTTTATGAAACTATTACCCTTGATCCCGAAAGGGTACTTGTTGTTGATGACATTGTAGATAACTTGGAGATCTCAATCTTGAGCAAATCAATGAAGAAAATGGAGAAGGAGATGGTCAAGGAAAAAAAGAAAATGAAGGACCATCCACTAGCTCCAAAATTAAGGGGGAGATAGATCAACAAAGTGATGAAAACTCTCAACAACTACCTCAACACTTGCAATCTCTACAAAGGGACATCCACAACCTTCCATAGGATTGGCACTTCTTCAAAAGTCATCCTTAAGATCTCATTATTGGTTAGACCTCCAAAGGAGTAAGTACTAGAAACCAACTTAAAACTTAATAATCTAGAGTTCGTATCTCAAATTGAGCCAGGGACTATTGATGAGGCTATTAATGATGAAAGCCGGGTCTTTGCTATGCAAGAAGAACTCAACCAATGTGAGAGGAACAAGGTATGGACCTTAGTTGATAGGCCTAAGCATCATCTTATTATTAGTACCAAGTGGGTATTTAGAAATAAACTTGATGAAAGTGGTACCATTACTAGGAATGAAGTTAGGCATGTTGCTAAAGGCTATAACCAAGAAGAGGGGATCGATTATGATGAAACCTTTACCCCGTTGCTAGGTTAGAAGCCATTCGTATATTGCTTGCATTTGCATCTTACATGGATTTTAAACTTTTTCAAATGGATGTTAAAAGTGCATTTTTAAATGGCTTCATAGAAGAGGAAGTTTATGTTGAATAACCTCCAGGTTTTGAGGATCATGCTTTTCCAAATCATGTTTTTAAGTTAACTAAATCTCTCTATAGTTTAAAACAAGCTCCAAGAGCTTGGTATGAGAGACTTAGCTCTTTTGTAATAAAAAATGATTTTAAGAAGGGCAATGTGGATACAACTCTCTTCATTAAAAGGAAGGGGGATGATATTCTAATTGTTCAAATTTATGTTGATGACATAATCTTTGGTGCCACTAATATTTGCTTATGTGAAGAGTTTCCAAGATGTATGACAAAAGAATTTGAAATGTGCATGATGGGGAATTTAAATTCTTCCTCAGGTTCCAAATTCAAAAAGAAAAGGAGGGAACCTTCATCAATCAAGCAAAGTACACCAAGGAACTTCTCAAGAAGTTTGGAATGGAAAGTAGATCAATAAGCAAAACACCAATGGTTACAACAACAAAACTCGAGAAGGATGAAAATGGTAAACCAGTTGAGGAAAAGCAATATCAAGGTGTGATTGGATCACTTTTGTATTTAACTTCAAGTAGGCCAAATATTATGTTTTCTGTATGTGTTTGTGCACACTTTCAATCATCACCTATGGAGTCACATCTTCATGCAGTTAAAAGAATTTTAAAATATTTCAAAGGTACAATGAATTTAGGCTGGAAGCTTATTACATAGAAAAAGTACCTCCGGTACTTGTCAATTGTTTGGGCAAAGTTTGATATCTTGGGGTAGTAAAAAACAAGTTTCCGTTGAATTATCAACCACTGAAGTGAGCATGTGACTGCCGGTTGTTATTCTCAAGTTCTTTGGATCAAATAACAACTTAAAGGTTATGGTTTTAAACTCACACATGTTACTATCAAGTGTGATAATGCTAGTGCCATAAATCTCTCCAAGAATCCCATACAACATTCTAGAAGAAAGCATATAGATATTAGACATCATTTCTTGTGTGATCATGTGCAAAATGGTGATGTTGTATTGGAATTTTTTGATACAAATAACCAACTTGCGGATATCTTTTCCAAACCTCTTAATGAGAATCATATGAATTTCATTAAGCAAGAACTTGGTATGATTGATGGTGCATCTTTGAAATCTTTATAATGTTTTACATTTTGATATTTATTATACTATTTGTTGAGTGTCTATGTGATTTTATGCTCTTGATGCTTATTTGTCTTTTGATGTGGTTTTATGGTATACATATGCATACATGTGAATATTTGAGTTATTCTTTTGATTTTAATCAAAGTTCTATTTTATTAAGTATTGCTTAATTAATAAGCTATACTCTTCCACTTTGATTAATCATAAATATATTCAAGCATGTTTTATTGAACATCTATGCCCAAAATTCACATATTCTAAAAGCTTTCAATCATTCAAATTTTACATTGCTTGTTTTATGTGATTTTGAAGCATAAAAGAACCTTTTAAATAATTCAAATCTCTCAAAAATATTTTTTTATACATTTTTATGGTTTTATGGTTGCAACGAGGAGTTGCAACAATGAAACGAGACGTTTCATTTTGAAACGGTCCGTTTCTAAATTGAAATGACCTATTGCATATTAAATTTGGTTGAAGTTCGAAACAGTTGGAGACACGAGCTTAAATAGAATGAAACGGGCCATGGCAACGGGACGTTTCACTAAGCAACGGGATGTTGCAACTTGAAATGGCCCATTGCACACTGTATAGATGCTGGAAACAGGCATTTGTCTCTCACATTTCATTGTTTCTTCTCTTCTCCTCTCATTGTCGAAAGTTATCTTTTTACCCAAAAACTCATTACTTCATCATTTTTGACAAGCAAACACTTATTTTCGATCAGATTTGACCCTTTAAACTCAATTTTAACATTATTTTGAGGGATTAAACACTGGTTCTATTGATTTGAGATGAAAATTGAGTTAGGGTTCCAAAATAATTTTTTTGGAAAAAATCATTTCTCTATCATTTTCATTGATCTGTTAGACTCCATTGCATCTGGTTAGGTTATAAACAACTCCAAATGGCTAGAACAAGAAGTTCAAGAAGATTGGAGATGGCTCACGACTCTAACACTGAAGAAAAGGAAGAGGTTCCTTTAATTAGACGCTCTACTGGGCAAAGAAGTTAGAGGCAGAGGACTACAGTGACTCAGAACAACCCTCCACCTCCTCACACTTCACCTTATGGACAGAGACCTAGAGGTACATTAATCAGACACTCTTCTCTTGTGCCTAGACCTGTAGTTTTACCTGTTAGGCCCCAATTTTAGTCTGAGACATATATTGCTGGATTGGGTCATCTACTGAAGTGGGTACATCTACCTCTGTAGCTGGCTTGGACTCATCTATGGGTTTTAGGCTCACTACTCCCTTGGTTAGACCCGAGTTTAGGCCTCCAGCTCTTGCTTTCACTAGACAGTTTTCTGGATAGACTTAGGGCACATCTTTTTCTATGCCTCCTCCTAGACAGCTAACTATAGAAGAGAAAGCGCTTGAGGTACGCATGGCTAATCTTATGAATCATACTTTTAAGCCTTCTTGATACATGGATAGGACTGTTATTCAGCAGATAGGTCTAGAGGGACAGATGGACACTGTACTTGAGCTACTAGGTCTGAGTTATATTGCTTTTGAGTCGAGACCTGTTCATCCTACCTTAGCTAAGGAATTTCTGAGTACCTTAGAGGTAAATATTGGAGATTCTAGAAAGGGATTTCCTACTAAGGCTATTAGATTTAGAATCAGACGGAGATAATACACCTTGTCACTTGAGGAGTTTGATAGACTGCTGGGTTTTTGATCAGACGGTGAAGGTTGTATTGATCAAGGATGGGAAATGCATGAGAGACGTCCTTTTCGGGCTTCTTATGCTATTGGTTCTATTCAGAGGGGTAATACTAGGGCTGCTCAACTTAAGAATCCCCTTCACTGGTACTTGCAGAGATTCTTATCATTCTCTATCTTTAACAAAGGGCTAAGCAATGAGAAGATCAAGAGAGAAGAGATGCATACTCTCTGGTGTCTGACTAGGAATAAGCTGATGAAGATGGAGAGATGGTTCGCAGTGAGATTGATAGAGATAGCTCAACACTTTAAAGGAGCTATCACCTGTGGTGGGTTTATTACTCTTCTAGCTGAGAGGATGGGAGTCCTAGGCATACCCACTGATACTGTTTCTCCTGCTGAGATCATATTAGGTGCTACCTTTATTAGGAACAACAAGCTCTTCTTTTCTTATGACAGTCAATGGGTCTTTAAGACTAAACCTGATGGATTACAGCTAAGGTTAGAGGAGCTTCCTGCATATGCTCTTGTATACTTTGGATCTCTTGATGCTGCTACTTAGATTCCTCCCACTACACAGACTGATAGACCGATTGAAATGTCTGAGATTGATCTATAGTTGGCTGCTGAGGTTGATACAGAGGTTGAGGAGAGTCTTGCTAGCTTCCAGTCTAAAGAAGCTGCTACTACTGGAGGTACTCCTGCTACTGATATTGGGATTACACCTGTTACTGATGCTGGGTCAGTTCCTCATACTGATCCTATTATAGTTGATCCTTCTACCTCCCGTCAGACTTTTGTGATTCATCCATTAGAGCAGACCTTTGAGGGGATGACCAGACCGAGAACTGAGATGACTACTCTAGATCTAGATCTTCATCAAGTACTGAGACAAGTATTAGAGATGGGAGACAGGGTCGTTAGAGAGGTTCATGGAGTAGGATTTAGAGTTGATCAGTTGGAGCTTTGAATGGTTAGAGTTGAGGATTGGATCACATACATGCAAAGACATCAAGGTATTACTGATGAGATGATTTGGCCACCTCCACCCCCCACTCCAAACGTTACTTATCTTTCAACTGCCTTTGAGATTGTCATTTCAGAGGACACCACTCGGATTAAGCATGGTCAGCAAATAGATGACACTAACAGAGATCATATTCCTGCTACTCATCCAGAGTCCTAGTCCTAGCTCTATGCATTCATTTTAGTGAATTTCATATTTTTCATACATTGCATAATTTTCCTTAGTTTATTATGCATTGTTTATTTTTGGGCACTTATTTGGATACTTCCTCTTATGCTTGATACACTCTTTCTTTCTTTTTTATGTTGCCAAAGGGGGAGAAATGCATTACTTCTTCTTGTTTGCTGTTGCTTCTTGAATATTTGCTTATATATATATATATATATGCTCTGATTAAGGGGGGGTTTAAGCATTTTACCTTAAACCTCAACTTAAATTGACTTATGATTTGTCAACATTAAAAAAGGGGAGATTGTTGGCCTTTCTGGCCATTTAACTCTTGTTTTGATGATGATTAAAATCCTAAATCAATTTATTCTGCTAATAAATTTTTTTAAGAATTTTTCAGAATGTTTAAACATGCAACGGGACTTTGCAAAATAATGAAACGGACCGTTCCATATGGAAACGACCTTTATTCACTATGAAATGACCCGTTGCTTATGAGGCTCCTTCAACATTTTTCATGTCCAAAGAAGCAGTAAGGGACATGGTCCCATTGGCCTTGCAATAGCCTAATGAAAAGGACCGTTTCAAGGTGAAACGAGTCTTTTCAGAAGAAACGATCCATGTAACGCCGTTACATGTTGAAACGGCCAGTTGAACGGCCCGTTGCAGCTCCTCTTGCAGAATACTTATCATGTTTTTAAACTTAAAAATAAAAAGGAGAAACGGTAAAAAACATAATGAATGAATCAGCAACGGTTTGAAGCTTAAGAGAGTTTATAAAAGAGCTTCTCTAAGTTATGTAAGAGATAATTAACAACTTTCAGTTTTTGAATTAATTATAATTGCCTCAGTTACATAAAAACCCTAAATTTTCTTTTTATTCAATTTTGTTGTTAATTGTTGAGCTTTACGTGCTCAGTTTGTATTTCTTGTAAAGCTAGCTCTTTGGGAGTGAGGTTTAGAAATTAACTGTGAAAGGTTTAGGTGTTTACCTTGATTAAAACACTTGGGTTCAAGGGTTTCTAGTGAGTGAAACACTTGGGTAGGTTTTTGGGTTAGCCTTGATAAAAACTCATTGTATATGGTTTAGTGTGAGCCTAAACACTTGTATTTGGTTGATTCAATGTAGTGGAAACCTCAATTGGAAATTGAGGAGTGGACATAGGGATGGAATTGTATGATGAACCGCTATAAATTATTATGTTGTGATTTGTTTATATTAATTTTTATTTTTCACTAGAATTTTTAATTTTTAATTATCAAGCAATTCATCCCATCTTGGTTGCCAAAGGGATTTCACTTTTTTATTAGCTTTTCCTTTTTCATTTCTGTAGAGATTGTATGTTTAAATTTTTTAACTACTTCTTTGAGATTTTTTTTTTATTTTAAACAACAATATGTATATGATATGAAAAATTAGTAAATTTACTTAAAATTTAAAATCATTTTACAACATATACAAATATTATTTTAAAGAAATTTGAAATTTTTGTTAATTCTATGTTTTAATTTTTTTTTTTACTTCAAAACTATATTCAACCAAAATATGTGATTTTTTTTAATTTCATATTAAAATGAATAAACCGAACTTGAAATTTAAAGAAAAATGATTAAAGTGTAACACCCCAAGCAAGTTACAATGAAATTTTAAAAAAAAAAATCTGCATATAAATCATTGGTGTTCCTAATTTTAAGTTGAGTGAGAATTTTCATGATTGTAACATGACACTGTTCTAGTGCATTAACTATCATTTATTTATACCTAAAATCTTTAAAAATAAGAAATAAAACGACATCATCTTAATTGAACTTATAACATGGTAATGAATTATAAGAGGTTTCTTATGCCCAATTAAAACAATAAAAAAAAAGGTGGCCCTATTTCCATAGCAGAATTTGATAGGGCAAGAGCAAAAGTTTACAATTTGACAAAATTATCTTTTAGTTATTTCAGTCAAATTTTTTAATTATGTAATTTTCTTTTCACATCTTTAATTATTTCTTTTCTAATTAGGAAACAGGTTTTTCTAACAAAAATGATTCTTTTTAATTAGATCACCCAAATCAATCATGTAGGATTATGATTTTCAAATTAAATTCATAAGAATCATCAAGTAAGAAAGTGTTCACCATTAAATATGTTCTTTCAAACAATTTCAAATTACACGTGTTGCATTAAATGTAAAATTGATTCTTCTTCTATAGTCAAATTCAATTTGTATGGTAATTTTTTTCCCTAAAAACGCCTGATTATATTTAATTTATAATATTAACTTATATGCTACATACACACATTAAAGTTTTATATTTTATCCATAAACTTTTAACAATATAAACTCAAAAATAACATAATGGAATGCAGTTATTCTCTTTGAAAAAAAAAATAAATGGTCATTTTTTTTGTTATATGGGTAAGAAAAGAAAATTAGAAATCTTTTCCATGTGATATGAACCAATAGAAAAATTTAATTGATACCTTTCATAGATAAGTTGAAATTATATTTAAACATCTTTTGACATAAATACAATATTATTATTATTATTTGATTTTATATTTTGCTCCAAGTGTAAAAAACCCCTTTGTAATAAAATTAAATGGAATTTTAATCAAGTTTAATAAAAATTCACAATAATAAAAGAAATTTAGATAAAATATTTTCATGAATAGTAATGAGTAAAATTTTTTTTTGGAAAGAATAGATAATAAAAATATTTATCTTAGTTAAAAGATTCATTTGTATACAAATTTATTCCTTAATTGGACGATTATAAATTTAAATATAAATTATATTTGGGTAAAATAACTAAAGGATAATCTTGTAATTTTATAAGATTATGCTCTACCTTTATCAAATCTCGATAGCGCCACCCTAAAAAAAGATTTCTATACAATACAATTTGTGATTTTAAGTTGAGCCGAAGTATTTCCAATTCTAGTGAAAGCAATGAACAATTTTCTAGTAGAGCATATGAGTATTTGCAATTTTTGGGGACATCATGTTCATATAATACATAATAATTTGTAAGTTTTAAGTGTTTGGAATACTTAGGACGTGTTTACCTCTAAAAAACTATTTGTTATTTTCATTTTTAAATTTTCAAAAAAAATAAAAACTTTTCATTTTCATGGATAATTTGAAAAACATGTTTACTTACAGTGTATTTTCAAATGAAAACAATGAATTTTCATTTAGAGTATTTAATACGTGAAAATTGTGAAAACAGTTTTCAATTCGAAACCCGAGACTAGTAGATGAAAAATGTGGTTTCCAGAGTATCATCCTAGAAAATAGAATTTAAACAAGGTCCCGATCAGGGTCAAATTATCCTTCTTTTCCCTTTTTGGGAAAGAAAGAATATGAGAAATTTATGAAAACAGTCAATGTAAATACAAACTCTATTTTTCATTTTCATTTGAAAAGTTTTCTAAAAAATTGGAATAATTTTCTATAAGTAAACACAACCTTACACTCTGTTTGGATGAAGGGTTCTCAAGGTTTTGAAGGGTTTATGAGGTTTCGAAATCCTTTTAGTCCTATTTATGAAAATGAAAAGTAAATGGAGGTAAGGGTTTTGGAAGTTTTTAAAAACGTTATAAAGCCTCCAATTATCAACCCACAAAATTGGAGGTTATGGAGGGTTGGTCTTTTATAAAACTATTTTTTATTGTTATAATCACTATAATACCTCCTAAAACATTCATTTACTTTATGTTTTCTCAAAAAATTTAAATTAATAACCCTCACTTTGCTTCAAAAACCCATACTTTAATTTATTTTATAAAACCTTACTTTACATTACTTTAATTTACCTTTATTTTTTCCAAATAGAGTGTTAATGTTAATAGAAATAAAGGTATAATGTCTCAAATATTTAACAAGTAAAAGTACAAGAATCCAATTAGAAAAAAGTAAAAATACAAGGACCTCCTCAAAATCCATGTTGCCTAAAAGAAAATTTGAATTGTAAACAAATTAGCGTTGAAATTGGATTGGCCAATTTATACGATCGTACAGGCGCAGAATCCGTACAAGTGAAAACTTTTGTTCTATTTATTTGACAGTGCGGCTTCAATTTCAATTCAATTCAATTTAATTCCAACCCTAAATTTAAAAAAAAAAAATGTCTACAAGTATCAGAGACTACGAACTTGCAAATGAGACTCACAATCTATACGACGTCACATTCTTCGACGACCAGATCCAAACTCTAGTAACCCAAACTCCGTCGATCGTCCACCAATGGCTCACTGAAATTCAAACCCAATACCCAAATCACAACTCAAACCAACCCACCATTGTTGGTCTCGACGTCGAATGGCGTCCCAATTTCAACCGTCAAATTGAGAACCCAATAGCCACGCTACAACTGTGCATAGGTAACAGATGCCTAATTTACCAGCTGATTCACTCACCAAGTATCCCGCAATCCCTTAAGGGGTTCTTGAGGAACTTGAATTATCTGTTTGTTGGGGTTGGAGTTGAGAGCGATGTTGAAAAGCTGGTGGAGGATTATGGGTTGAGCGTAGAGAATGCTGTTGATTTGAGAGGCGTGGCGGCTGAGAGACTAGGAGTGAAGGAACTGAAGAATGCTGGATTGAAGGAGCTGGGTAGGCAAGTTTTGGGTAAAGAGATTCAGAAGCCTAAGAGGGTCACAATGAGTAGGTGGGATAATCCTTGGTTAACTCCTGCTCAAGTTCAGTATGCTTGTCTTGATGCTTTTTTGTGTTGTGAAATTGGTAGGAGATTGATGCAAGTTGGTGCTGTTTAGAAAATTTATTAATCAATGTTTTAGGAAATCGTCGTTTCGTAGGTTTAATTTCGTTTTTAGCTAACTTTTAACTACAAACTTAAAAGATAGTTACTTGTGTTTTTATTATTGCTACTTATTAGATGATAGTAGTATATATTTAGCTCGTTTGGTCATATTGGTTATGTTTTTAATTTTTAATTTTCCCATGATTTCGTTGTGGCTTTATTTATTGTTTTTTTGTTGGGTTGTGTTGCCAACTGTCTTTCTGTCCTACTTGCCATGTATGTTTGACTATGGTCCTTGGTGTCCACAAGGAATAGAATGGCTGTTTCTGGGTTTGTTTGAAACTTAAGCAAAGGAGAAACTTTTCATGGAATAATTAAGTCTTACTTTGTACCACAACCCTAGCTTTGAGGGTTAATGTGGATTTTTTTTTTTTTGGATTTAAGGTTAATTATTTGCCTACTCTGTATGATGTTTGATAGTATAGACAATTGAAAGATGATGTAGTGTAGGATAGCATGGATGATTCAGAGATTATTCGGACATCTTGCTAGGGAATAGAGTGTGGTGTGAAAGTGCATTGGGATAACTGCAATCTAGAATAAAGATGTGCACCCAAGTATTTTACAGTTTTCCATTTGGTTTCTTAAGCATGTACTATATCTTTTTCTTCATTCTTTCATAGATATGAACGTATCTTAAAGCAAGGGACTTCTTACATGGTCAATTGCTATTGATTGTGGAAGTATTAACACTGCAGAAAACTTAGGAGTGCTGTTTGCTTAATTGTTTGTGTCATGTGTTGTTTTGGACCCTTTGTAAGGCAGAGTCCATTTGATTGATTGATTGATTGTTATGCATTTGTAATTAAGACTCGGTGACTGGATGGTTAATGTGAAGACAACTGCTGTTATTACCAATTGCCGACTTAACGGTAGTTAGTTCATTGACCCGTGTGATGTGTGTGTATTAGCTCAATAATTTTTGTTCTGCTTATTCTTCTGCCTTTTTGTATAAGTACTGTTTGTCTCACTTCTCTAGACATGAGATGGGAGCTACTGCATAATTTGACTGGCTTGTGGTGATGATCATTAATATAGCTGCCAATGATTTGTCTTTCAGCAAGGGTTTATATGTTAGCCTTGCTGCTATTGGCTTGACCTGTGATTTTATTCTAAGTTCGTTTGTCCTTGGCCTACCAATAACCCCACCCCCACACCCTGCAGGCGAGCTGGTGCTTAAGTGAGGCATAGATCTCTGACTCGTCTTTGTTGTCCCTTGCATTTTTTTTTTGCTTCTGCTTGAAATGGATGTGGCGCTAACAAACTTCTTCTACGACATGTAAATTTGTGATGTGCCAAAAATAGCTAGATAGGATAATGACAAAGTTTGGCTTTTCACTTTGAATCAGTGCATCTCATGGATGTATAGTTAGATTGACAAAGTTGATAAAGTTCAGCAAACTGACCAAAACCTGACCTCCTTTTGGCTAAATGATCTTTAATGAACAGTTCACTTGATCTCATTCTATGATTTTCTTATTTACAAGGAAACTGATGATACTGGCATATTAACCAACTTGACCCTTTATGCTTCATGTTAGTTGTTTTTTCTTATTTTATTTACACATTTGAATCCAAAAACCATTTTCATATACATATATGTTCTAGTGTCATTCCAGGAAAAGTGATTTATATATGAAAAGATTAGTGAAATTTTTAAATATATTTTTATTTTAGTTTTGGTCTGCAAAAGATTAGTGATAGTTATGGTTTCTGTAAACCACAATAATAAATTGAAAAATTTTATCATTGAATGAATTAAAAAAGTGAATTACTGTATGTATATAAAAAAACTTGCTTTTTGTAAATGTTTAAAATGAAGTGCTATTTACAATGACTATATACCTGCTTGATAGTAAAAAATATACTATATAAATTTTAGTTGTTAATGTTTATATCCGTCTATACCAAATTTTAACACGTAGTAGAGCCGATAAATGGTGAATTCTAGTTAACAAACAAGGATGTACAACAAGAAAGAGCATTAATATTGATAATCACTTCACTGCCTAAAAAGAGAGCATTATAATAATAGTCATGCCTGGCGGGTTAACATGTGGAATCAAAGCCAGCTTTAACTGTGTCACTATATTCATAGAGATTGGATACCAATCCTTAAACTCTTGTGTAATAAGCGGCCATGCATCTTTTGCCTTACTATATATGAACAAACCATTATTCGCTCCTCCATAAAAACTCTCTAATTATTTGCTTACTATGCATTTATTTAACTTGTTTAATAACATGGACATACCTATAATTGCTATCCTCGTCATAGCATTTTCAATTTCGTTCCTCATTTACAAACACAAATCCGTAAAGAAAAATCTCCCACCGGGCAACACAGGCTGGCCTCTCATTGGTGAAAGCATCGAGTTTTTAAGCACGGGACGAAATGGCCATCCTGAGAAGTTCATATTTGATAGAATGGGGAAGTTTTCGAGCAAAGTTTTCAAGACCTCATTGTTGTTGGAGCCTGCAGCAGTGTTTTGCGGGGCAGCAGGGAACAAATTCTTGTTCTCAAATGAGAATAAGCTTGTCACTGCATGGTGGCCTAGCTCTGTCGATAAAATCTTCCCTTCCTCTTCACAGACCTCTTCACAGGAGGAATCCAAGAGAATGAGAAAGCTTCTTCCTCAGTTTTTGAAACCTGAAGCTCTGCAGAGATATATAAGTATCATGGATGTCATTGCACAGAGGCATTTCTCATCCCACTGGGACAACCGACAGGAGGTCGTTGTTTTCCCTCTGGCTAAGACATATACTTTTGCTTTAGCCTGTCGGTTGTTCCTTAGCATGGAGGATCAGGGGGAAATCGAAAAGTTTGCAAAGCCGTTTGATGATTTGGCAGCAGGAATCATATCGATTCCTATAGATTTTCCTGGCACGCCCTTTAGCCGAGGGATCAAGGCGTCGAATTTGGTTAGAAAGGAGGTGGTTAAGATGATCAAACAGAGGAAGATTGATTCAGCAGATGCCACCTGCAGTGCATCAACACAAGATATATTGTCTCACATGCTAAACACAGCAGATGAAAATGGACAGTACATGAACGAAATGGATATTGCTGATAAGATTCTTGGTCTGCTCATTGGAGGCCACGACACAGCCAGTGCTGCTATTACGTTTGTTGTCAAGTATTTAGCAGAAATGCCTCAAATCTACAATAAGGTGTTAGAGGGTACGTAAATATATATACAAATCGATCTACATATATGTGTGTGTGTGTGTCCTCTTCTTATGGACCATTAAACGACTGGTACAAATTTGATAAAAATTGCAGAACAATTGGAAATTTCGAAAGCAAAAGGGGCTGGAGAGCTTTTGAATTGGGAAGACCTAAAGAAGATGAAATATTCGTGGAATGTAGCATGTGAAGTGATGAGACTTGCTCCTCCTTTACAAGGAGCCTTCAGAGAGGCCATGACAGACTTCACCTATGAAGGTTTCACAATTCCCAAGGGATGGAAGGTAATGCTAGTTTACTTAAAAGTATATACATATATATGATAAATTAATTAAGTAATTGTTGTATGTGTTAATGATATTCATCAGTTGTACTGGAGTGCTAACTCTACACACAGAAATCCTGAGTGTTTCCCAGAGCCAGAAACATTCGACCCGTCAAGATTTGAAGGCAATGGACCTGCCCCTTACACATTCGTTCCTTTTGGAGGAGGACCAAGAATGTGCCCTGGAAAAGAATATGCAAGATTGGAAATTCTTGTTTTCATTCACAACATTGTAAAGAAGTTCAAATGGGAAAAGCTGCTTCCTGATGAGAAGATTATTGTCGATCCTCTCCCCATTCCTGCTAAAGGCCTTCCTGTTTGCCTCCTTCCCCATAACCCCTAATCTTACATTACATGCTTTCTTTTCTGGATGGATATACAAAACACTAATTATTTTGTAATCTTCCTTTTGATTATCTTTCACTTGAATTATTTTTCATTCTAATTAATATATCATTATTGAAAAGATTATGCCTCCTATACTTTATTTAAAAGCAGAGTTCTTTCTACAGTCACTTCGTAAATATTTTTGCTATTATACTTCTATCTATATCGTTGAGGGAAATTATAAAATGACTTGGTTTTTAGTTGGTGTTTAGGATGAGAATGATTCAAATCATCCCAAACAATTTAAGGGTGAAATTCTTTTGCCTGTATCAACACTATATCACTATCATAATACTAACTCACAAAATTGACATGGGTGAATTTTTTTTTTTGGCCTGTATGAACACTAACAACAACATACTTATTGTACAGACCATTTGAGGGTGCTTTCTAGCTTGTCTTAACGTTCAAAACAATGATTCATCAGCAACCCAAGACTATTAATTATCGTGCTTCTAATGTAGTGATAGTCACATCATTGGAAGATGGAGTTACTCCAGCTGCTGCTGATAGAGCCAAATCACTCGGCCTTCTTTTGAAAATGAATGCTGGCTTTTTAGGAGACGGAAGAGTTGTTTCATTACTCAACAGAGACACAACTGCTACCATTGTCGGTCGATCTGATGGGCATTCTTGAACACATAGTAGTCCTATTTGAATGCATTTCAATACTTCATTTCTGGGATACGACTGTTCAATTTCTGAATCAACAATGTCTAGTACTTTTTCATCTCTCCACAAGTCCCATGCCTACAAGGAAACAACCAAAACATTAACTCATATTACATTAGTTGAAGATCAGCTCTCTATGAAACTCTTTTCGTTTCACTTACATTACCAACCAAATTCGAGGATGGACTCTCGTTATCATGGCAATCGTTGTTTTTCCTGCCACTGATGATCTCCAGTGTCAAGACTCCAAAGCTGAAGACGTCAGATTTAGTCGAATATAATCCGTCCATCGCATATTCTGGTGACATATATCCACTGCACTAATGTAAGAATATTGTGCTATATATACTCATATAATGCAGCAGAGTTGTATTTGTGTGTGCTATAGGATCAAAAGAGAGGAAGGAATTTACTATGTTCCAACAATTCTATTTGTATTTGCTTCTATTTGATCTTCTCCAAACATCCGAGCCATTCCAAAATCTGAAATTTTTGGGTTCATTGCAGCATCTAGTAAGACATTGCTGGCTTTTAGATCTCGGTGGATGATTTTCAGCCTTGAATCTTGATGTAGATATAGAAGGCCCCGTGCAACGCCGTGAATGATTTCAAAACGTTTCCTCCAATCCAACAGGGGTCGTCTTTCTTTTTCCGTAGCATATAATATTAAGCCTAACATTTTCTTAAATCTTGTACAAGAAACTATAGTTGTAAATGCAAAAATAAATGCCAAAAAGCAAGCAGGACTACGTACCAAAGATGAAAAAATCCAAGCTTTTGTTTGGTAAATATTCGTAGATTAACATTTTCTCTTGTTTATGAATGCAGCAACCTAAAAGCCTTACAAGATTCTTATGCTGCAGCTTCGATATCAGACTCACTTCATTCTTGAATTCCTCCAAGCCTTGCCTTGAATTTTTTGATAATCTTTTCACAGCTATTTCTTGTCCATTTGCTAGTTGACCCTGTAAAATTCGAAGTAAGAATGGTGTCCGTGTCTGTCACTAGTAAATTACTGACATTAGTTGAGAGTAGCAACTTTACCCTGTAAACTGAACCAAAACCACCCTGCCCTAGTTTGTTTGCCGGAGAGAAATTGTTGGTGGCAGCAACTATGCTGCTGAGATCGAAAATTGATATGTCCTGAGAGCCAGCATTTTCTCCAAGCTCAATTGCTGCCAAAGAAGGGTTTCGATAGTAGATTGAACTACTACTACTAGGATTAGCTACCCTGTCTCCCCTCTTGTTCTTCCCTGGAACACAAATGTGTAATGTTATGTAGGTTCCCTATGATTACTAATTTACTATCACTGTTATCATGTCAATAAATGCCTTAATTTGAGTAGATGACTAATGCAAAAACAAGGCAACTGTCTAAGCAAGTTTATTTACCTTTCTTTCTCTTCCTTCTGAGCCACAAATAGACAAAGAAGAAAATGGAAAACCATGCTACACAAATTGACAGCACTAGAATCCTCTGCTCCTTTCCACCAAATGAACTTGATTTTCTTGTATTCTCAGCTGTACCAGCAGTAAAAAAAAAAAAGAAGTCGCATTCCTTAGTTTGTTAGTGTAAAGGGTGTAATGGAAAGTTTATAATACTACATGGCAGACCAGAATTTCAAATACCTAATTCAACCGCATCAACGCGAACATACACATCCAAGTCGTCCCTCATATTATCTACAATATCGATTAATTCTCCGTACCACACAAAACATCCGGTCTCTTTCACATCTTTTTCTAAAGCTGAATATGCAGAGCATGAACAATTCCTCAAGCATTCCTGCTCACATTCCATACGTCTCATGTTCTTACCTACCCAAGCTGCATTTGAAGTTTCCGAAAACTTTACATTCTTTACTTTCACAAATCCTTCTCCATGTCTGCAAACAGACGAAGATCGTAGTCGCTTCCTGACGCACCCTTGCGAAGCGTCTCTTAGATACCAAGCGTTCGGAGACTTGGGTTCATATCCAGGTAAACAAGAACATTCAAATAAAGGTGGATTACTAGGACTACAAACACCATAAGCACCACACTTTGCATAATTATCACAAGGGTATTTAGGCACCGACATGAATTCCTTCCACTGACCATCTTTCTCATGCCAAGTTATCCACTTGAAGAATCCCAAGTGATCTACCATTATTCTTAAGATAACCGAAGGATCATTCATATAGTACACTGTGTAAACTAAGTCTTGATTGACAACGTAAGAGAAGTTGTATACATCAGAGAATTTCCTCGTCGGCCACAGGTGGTTACGCCAGAGGGGTATCGAGCCCTTGTATAGAATGAATTGCGGCAAGCCTACGGGACTAAGCTTAAACGAGTAGTCCCCAGTTCCTGGATCATCTGCTGCTCTCCAGGAGGTTAAATACCACTGATTACCAGCCTTCAGATTCTGTCCGAATCTCATTCCTGGCATCATCGTATCAGTAGGATAATCAAAGCTCTGCCACACAACTCTTTTACTCGTTACTTGGAGCAAAACCAGGTTTCCTGAATCCAAGAGCTGAGCAACACAACTATCAGTTACATTTTCTGTTACATTTGTAGACCAAAGTTTAACCTTTTGATCAGGGTCATTATGGAGTGCAAGGTTCCCATATTGATTGATCGATAAAACTGCAGAGAAGCCGATGATTGGATGATTCCTATTGGCGACCCAAACAACCGATTTTTCTGAAATTTGATGGAACCAAATTCCAAGATAAGTCCTGCTACTGCTAGTAGAACTGCCACTGCCATTGCGAGGGCTAAAAAAGCCGAATGCAAATTTATTGCCTTTCGAGACTAGAAGATCACCCTGTTTGAAAGATTGAGTTGTGGTAATTGTATCAGTTGAATTAGAGAATGTTGTGAAGTGAAAGATCAGTACTAACCAATAATACAGAAACCATTTCTTAGCAGCAGCAGCAGCAGCAGCCATGAAGATCAAGTTTTCAAATTGCTTCATAAACTAAATACCCTTGTCTAATGTTTTCCATATAAATAAAATATATATATATGTATATTTTCTCAACTAAGTAATTGTGTAGGGAGTCAACTGAACTGGTGGTTTCCTTTGCTTCCAGCCAGATGAATTGAAGAAGAAATACCAGTTGTCCACGACAACACAATTTTTTATTTGTTATAAATCTTAATTTTTTTTTTGAGAGGAAAATTTATTATTGAAAACATTTTAACTTGACTTTTATATAAATTATTCATTTCACACTTATCTTCTAAAGAAAAGCAACTCAAAACAATCAAAGCTGACAGGTGTGAGCTACCCTTGAACTGTTGGTGTCTAAATTATGATGGTTCTTCCTTATTGTATAACCCACCTTGAATGATACTTTATAAATTAATAACCTCTGTTATTTAATGAAAAATCAATCTACCGAATGTATATAATTTAATAATTTTATTATCTATTATTTAATATAAAATATTATATATTAATTTTTAGAATTATTGTTCCTATACAAACCCCATGTACACCACTTCTTTTTTATAATTATTTATATTTCGACATTTATATATTTAGAAGAAAATATTTTATAATTTATAACAAGTAAAATGAGTAAAATACTTAAGAAATTTCCTTTATTGATAAAAAAAAGCCTTCTTTTATAATTTTTTCTTCATATTAATTATATAAACTACATAAAAATATATAATAAATTATATGATATTTTTAAATGAATATTCTATAAATTAAAAACATCTATTATTTAATATTTTTTTTCCACGGATCATATTAATTTAGAGAGGTTATACACACACATATATATATCATGAATTTTATAATAGTCAACAGTCATTAATGAACTCTATTATTTTTTTAAAAATATATATATATTTTAGTTATTCCTTTTCACATATATGATTTAATAATATTAATAATATAATTTCAACCTCATAAACATTTGAGATTTTTTTTTATAATATTAAAAAAGAGATGCGAAGGATAGGAGAATACTTTCTCAAATTTTTTGGAAAATAATATAAGGTTATTAGTTTAGCACAAAGAATGAAAAGATTAATTAATTTGGAAAGTTATGTAGATTTATATAGTAGGAAAAAAATGTGCCAACTTTTAAATACGTAAAAATTTGTCAACCTTGTGTATAATCTGATTTGTATGTTTTGTTAGGATAACTATAGAGTTGTTTGTGCAACATAAACATTGTGACAACATTGCCATTTACATATCTTGTCCACAAACATTCTAATTTTGTTCAACCCACCTTACCTCATGTCATGTAGTATCATCGGCGGAGGCACAGAAGAAAGAGCGGCCGGACATCCTAACCGCCGGGAATATTTATGGGTGTACTCTCTTCCATCAGTTTATTTTTGTTTTCCTTCATTTTTTGTCTTTTTTCCTACCTTCTCATTTACCACCATCACTCTCCTCTCAATACACATATTCATTCATTTATCCAAATTTTCTGCTTCCCTCACATTATGTAGAATCAATTACAAATCGATTAAATTATCTAAGATTACAAAATTTCTTTAAAGCCGTCTATGGAAGCGAAGCAAATGGTCTCCTTTGACTCACTTAGGATACACACTATGCATCACATAAATTAATTATCTTTTAATAACACCCTAATTTTGTAACTTTGTTCTCAATAATTAATTTTAAAGTTTCCCCTTAATCGTCTTCTTTAATTAATAACTTTGATACATCATGGCCGTCTATTTTATGAACTCAAAATCCTAGCACTACTCTTACTAAAAACTGTTAATTAAGCTTCATTTGTTTTGCAAAAGAATGTTTTCTGGATTTTTTTTTTGTGTTTTCTATTGTTTATCATAAAAAAAATTTCTTGTAGAAAATATTTTCTGAAACATATATAAAAGTCTTCACCTTTTAAAAAAATAACTTCCTCTTTCTAGGATTCCACATAAAAAGACTTGTCAAAATTTGAGAAACGTATATCATATTTTTACTATATATTTGGTTCCAAAAAATAAATATGAAACCCGTATACCTCTATTTTTAAATTTTTTTATTGTTAATGGATCCATTTCTCTTTTTTAAATTAAATTAAAATATAAGATTGTGATGTAAAATCCAATTCTCTTGCTTTTTTAAAATATTTTCTATTTTCATACCTAAATATAATAAAATAATTTATTTTCTTAAAAATAATTTCCTTAAAAAGTATCTATCAAGCAAATGGAAACTTAATAATAAATTATATTTTTCCTCTCTTTTATCTTTATTTTCTTTTTTTTACTAAAAACTAGAAATTAATAAAATATTGATGTATAAATATATGTCCCACTTTTTTATAGAAAAATATATGTTCCACTTAGATGCGCATAAAATAAACAATTTTATATTCCATGTTGCTCTTTTTTTTTTTTCCAAACAGTTGAATTGACTAAAATTTCAACTAGGTGATCAAAATTTTACATATAAATTGGTCAAATGACATGATTGACGACAACAACAACAATAACATTAGCTTAAAAAGAACAAAAGGTTTAAGCTTGACTAAAAAGAGTCGGAGGCAACAAAACACTAATGAACTGGGAAAGGTTGTATCTCGTATCCGAGTTGAAGCAGAATTTAAAGATCCATAGAAGCAAAGAAAATGATGCCTAATATACATGGTGACAGCCAGAATTCTTTTTTGAATCCTTTTCCAAAGCAAAATCAAAACCAATTTAACTTGCACTTTTTTCCATTCAAGTTTCATGCAACTCTAGTTGAACAATAGAAGTGTAAAATAGTCGGTAAATTTTTTAGAGAAGTAGAAGTTGGTATATATCGACAATGTTGTCGGTGCAAAATATGACAGCCCAAGAAGCAAGGCTGAAGGACGAGTAATAGGCAACACTACCAATCTCCCACTAATCGATTCCAAAAATCAATTGCAATCTTTAACACCAAACAGGGCACAATTTGTTGCCTTCAATTTTGAGATTTTAGGTCTCTAATTTCAGACTGCGTTAAAATTCAGCATGCTATATTCAATTTGGGTGGGGAGGAGGTGGAAGCAGACATCAAAATTGGTAGAACTACCAACAAAAAAGAAGGAAAAGAAAGAAATTCAAGCTAACGGTGCGCAAATTATTTAATTTCCAGAGCATCCATTCATTTTTTTTAATCAATTTGAAATTTGAATAGATAACAAGCTGCAGCTCTAACTGCGACATTATATACAGACAAATGGCAGGACACTAGTAAATGACATAACAAGAGCAAAATAAATACCCATAAATTGAGAACATCACCTATTGAGAATGTACATCTGGCCTAATGCACCAAAAGAAAGAACTGGAGACATTAACCTAATACCCGAAACACTAACTGAATTTTTTTACCTCAATTGACGTCAGACGGTAACCTATACGTACGGGTGATGCGAATCTGAGGCACAGCATCAAAATTAGTGGCAATTCTGGCAAAGGAAGCGAGCAGTGATGACCAAAATTGAAATGAAGTAAACAACCATGACCATACTTTACCTTCGCAAATGCATAAATTGCTCGCAAGATTCTAGCATAATCAGTTCCAAGCATTTGAATTACAATGTCTGCCAGAAAAGTCCCCCACAACCTGAAAATGAAAACAACAAAAATGAAAATCCTGGTGGTGATTAAGCAATGGCACTTGGCTCAATAAAATAAAATCAGATGGGCATATAACCTTTATACAGGCAACAGAATGGCATGGGGAAAAAGACATGGAAAATGAAAAGTAAGGAAACATAAAACAGAAATAAGTCCTTATCCATCACTCTGACTTCATTCACAGATGCTCCTGGACATTTAGGAGATTTAACAACTTTTCATTTGGTCATTGGCATGCAAGAAATAGCTGAGCAGGACTGCCAAATTTCTTCAACTAGTATCTTCTTTCCTTTTCAACATTTTTAAGCTGTATGGCTTTATAGTTGACATAATTTTGCGCAGAACCAACATATTAATGAGGAAAATGGAAATGAAATCAGTTTTCCCAACAAAACTTCGACATTATTGATCAAGTAACGATTATGCAGGAAATATGGGAAATTACAGTATGACACCAATATTACATGAAAAAATAAAAAAAAGGTAGCAAAAAAAAAAAGATAAACAGAAGCAACAATCTATTCAACTTTTTCTATGCCATAGCAGATCAACTATTTCATATACAAGCTTATCAGCAGAATAACACAAAGCAAATTAAGAGGCTTGAAAATGACACTGCTCGCATACATAATGAAGGAAAAACAATGACAGCAACTTGCAAGCAACAAACAGAGAGGAACTACAAAAACAAACATCGATGCAAGCAACAAACAGAAAACAAAGAAAGCTTGAGCATTCACAAATTGTTTCTGGTTGCAGAAGAGATGAATACATTGGGCCAAGTAATGAAAGCATGCTCCTGAAACCCAGATATCTTGATGCAGCTCCAGCTAAACCCTGTAAATATTAAGAGAACCAGAAATAATAAAACAGGGCATGAATACTATATTATCATGTAGCAATAGCATAAGGTGAACATATCATTTGCCATGTTATTAAACCGCAGGTGAAGTTCCTAAAATTGCAACTTATGTTTCGTTGTTTCAATTAGAAAAAAGTGGAATTTTTTTCGGAAAACAATCTTTATTTTTGAGAAAATGACTTTTTTTTTTGTTTGGTTGCAACATTGAAAACTAATTGATTTTTTTGAAGCATTTAAAAGTATTTTAATTATCTCAAGAAATCAGCAAATTAAACTATGAAAATTCATGGGCATACCTAACTTCATATGAGAAAAAATTGCACAAGAAAAAAGTGTAAACTTTAAACATAACAACAAATGCCATTAATGGTTAGTCACAGACTGCAAGTTGAGAATGATTGGTTAGTAGACTGGTGTGTTCCTATGCATTTCCCTTGTAGATTATATGATTTTCCTTTGCCGGTTTGTGAAAATTGAAAAAAGACATCCCATTTCAAAGAGAAGTTCTCACAGAAAATGAGCAAATTTTTCCTCCAACCAAAAAAACTGATTTTCCTGAATGCCCCCAAACAGTGAAATAATTGGAAAACGTGTTAGAAAATATTTTTTGCTATGGAATAAATTGAACCTTGATTATTGAACTGCAAAAATAAGTTTCCAAAGAATCCCTAACATGTTAACGTCAATCAAATATTTGTGAAACATGATCGGGAAGTTTCAAAAACAGATCTAGTAAGATAAATCACCTGCTTTGCTGCAAGCAACGCTGCCCTCGATTCCAAATTAATGGCAGCTAATTGTCCACCCTGAACATAAAGACAGAAATAGGTTCATGATATGCGTATATATAACAAACTGATTGAAGCCAAATATCATGGAAAGGAAATCAAGCATTTCAACATACATGAAAGAATAAAATCTTGCACAAATATACATGAAGAATAGGATTGCATGCTTAAAGGCTCTAAATGGGAAAAAAAAAAAGACACCAACTGAACTCCAATTAAGGGACTAAGTTCTTCTTTAAGCTTGGTAAATTCATGTAGCAAAGAACAAGTCAAGGTGTCACATCCAATCAAGTATCAAGTGATGCAAAAAGTCTGTATATTTACACAATAGATGCCGGCATAAAGTGTCAATAATCAGGACACTTTGATGATGGACTTGGACCACATATTATCCGTTAAATTCATGTAACCAGCCTTACTTGTTTCTACAAGTCAATGACAAGATTTCCTATATGCAAATGCAATCTCCACAGATCAGAATGGATCAGGGTGAATTTTATACATACTGTGTAGAAATCCATGGGTCTAAAAAGTGTTGGGCCACACACGCACATGTGGGTATATAAATGGGGTTGGAACCCATCTTGCACAAAACCAATTGGCTTGTGCTAGGATTGATCTACTCTACTTATATACCACACCAACTCTTATTATATTTTCGATGTGGGATTACATACTCCAACACAGTGAAATAAAGTTCCGAGCAATTTTCTAGTAATACGGTGAAGACAAATAATTCTCTGACAGCTGCTCTCATCACTATAATCATAACACATTGCAGAATAGTTGTCACATATGAACAAAAGAAGTAATAAACAAAGAATGGCTCTTCTAATTTTAAAGGTGCAGAACCCTGAAAACAACCGCAGACAAGGATTAGGTAATTACTCGTACTCATTTATCAGATTTACATGATACACGATGCAGGATAGCTGTCACATATGAACAAAATAAGTAATCAACAAAGAATGGATATTCTAATTTTGTAGGTGCAATACACTGGTTTCCTAAGAAACCATGGCCATGGACTAGGTAACCACTCAATTTATCCTATTTACATGATAAATGAAAATGCTGCCACTCATAGTGCCAAAAAAATAAATAATCAAGAGTGCTATACATTCAGTTGACAAAGAATCAAGCATTCACAAGACGAAAGAACTGGTTGCAGTTCAGCATTTAAATATAGAAAATAAGCAAATGCAAATTTTGTTAACAAATAAATAATGATGATGCAAAGCATGTACCTTCTTAATAACTTCCCTTTTAATTTGGTAGTTGGCAGCTTCTAGAAACACCTTCCCGGATAATTTCCTAGATAACTACAACAACACCCAACTAGCTTAAGGACATGCATAAAACAAATAAAATAATAAAACTACTGAAACATAGAACTACATTGCTTACCAATTGATAAAATTTTGACAATGTAAGTACACCACCACCCTATAAGGAGGAAGGAAAAAATGTTGAGGGAAGGGAGAAACTGGAATCCACTTACATTTGAAAGGATAGAGTACCTTTAAAATTACTGACTGGAGCTCTGAAAGGGCAAGTTTTATAGCAGCAATGGCTTGTCCATTCCACTGCCTAAGTCCAAGTTCAAGACTACCTTGATCATTGGGAACCTCGGATAACTCCCAAAAGTCTGGATCATTTCCTGATTCTTCACTACATGAAGGGAGTAGAATTTTAAGATCATTACTGAACATTTAAAATTAAGGAACTCTATTAAACAATATTGAGAGGATGCACCAAATGCCCATCAAGGAAGACTAACTAATACACACTCATCCACGAAAAGACAATGCAGCATAAGATGTATAGGAAGAAGTACCTCGAATAATCTTGAAGAAGGTAAAGAAAAATTTCAGCTTCTAGATCCTCAGTTGGCAATTTGTTTGAACAATGAATGTTTAACTTTTTTTTAACAGTAACCAACACATCTCTATAGGAAGGCCTCCAGCCTCTAAGACAGAAAAAAAAAAAAAACCACCCAGATGAGATGAAACAGACATTAGGTCAAATGCACAACCACAAGTCAATACAAAATCAAATACATATAATGAGAAGTTCATTTCACCAAACATATCACACTATTTGGAAAATTAGTTCAAATTAATAGAGTTAATCATATTTGGAAAATTGAATAATACCTTAATGTCGACCTGGCATCTGCCGCAAGGTATAAGAACCGAGACTCAAGAGCTTCAATAAAATTTTCCCTTTCTGCCAGGTCATATTCAATTGCGGCATATTCTATGTCTACTTTATTACTCGTTATCGATTTAAGCAAGGGGCTGAAGTAACTGTAACATTACATAACCTAAAGCCAGTTTAAATTATGCATATATACTAATAAATGCCAGAAATTTGAGTTTCTTTCAAATAAAAAACAAAACCTGGGACCGAATAGGATTCCTTGAAGTTCATATAACTCAGAATCAGTGGCGAGTTCAAGAACCGATCGGAGGTCAGGGTCAAACGCAGCGTTTCGTGAAATTGATGAGGAAGTACAACGGACAATTCTCATACAAGTGCTGTTGCTGTATCTGAGAATATCAATGCGAGAAAATGTAGAAGCGTGCGGTTGCGGGTGTGAATTGGTGGTTTTTATCACCGGAAAAATGTGCTTAGCTACGGCAGTGGAAGTGGAAGGCAAAGAGAGGTGAAGAAAAAGAAGAGCCATGGAATTAGAATTTGTCGTCATGTCCTCTGATATTGCAAATAAGCCTCTCGTTTATACAAGGTTAAATTGCTATTTCATCCCTCTGTTTTAAAAGTAAACTGGAACGTCCCTATATATTTTTTTTTCTGTTAACGAACAAAAAATGAGATTTTATTACTAAAAGTAAGAAAATTACAAACAAGCAAGGAACACCTTGGAAACTGAGAAAAAAAACCTATAATAGATGCCGAATTCTCTCATTTGCCATGTTCACTCTATTGCTATAGTTTATAGCATTGTATTTACAAAGAAAATTATATCGAATACTATGCAGTATTATCCTAACATTGATTCTCCGATTCTTGAAAACATAATTGTTTCTAGCCTGCTAAATAATACATATTGTCATTGTAAGAAGTATTTTCCCGCATTCTGCTAACTTGCTTTTGTCTCGAGTTTTCCTTTTTCTTATCTTATTGCAAGGAAATTGTCTGCAGTTGCTGCCAAACCTCATAATTGATTGTAATTGGAAGATACCAAGTATCTTATCTCTAGATATCTGCATCTTTTTCAGTCTTAGAGAGACCTGTTTCTACAATTTGAATCTCAGGACATAACTCAATTAGGGATTTATTATTAATCCATGGGTCAGACCATAGGTTAAAATTCACTCCAAAGCCAATATTGTAGGTGAAGTATGGCTTAATAAGACTTCTAGCTTTAAGCAGTCCTCTCCAGCTCCAACTGCAACTATGTGGAAGCTGGATACCCCAGTAACTCTATCACTTGATCTTGTATGTGTGCATCTAAATGATCCATAGTGATTCAACACTAAGTTATAATCTCCATACATTATTTGTGACAGTTGCAACATTCCAAATGGCTAAGTTTCTTATGCCTAGTCCCCTAGCTTTTTTCTCCTTACATACAACTTTTCAGTCAACTAGATTTCTAATTCTATCAAAGCCAATGCCATTACGGAGAAAATTTATGCATAATCTTTCAATTGATTGAGTAACACTAACAGGCAGGATCAACGCTGATGCCTAGTAGATATGCATTGATAATAATACTGCTTTAGCCAGCTGTAATCTGCCACTATATGACAGATGCTTGGTTGACCAGTTATGGACAGTAAGGTCTAGATATCAGGGGCAATGGCGACTAAGTCACTGTGTTATTCAACAAGCAGAGGGATACGCATCTGAGCGGAGTTATGAAATTTGGAGTTGCTTAGTGATGACAATAACAGATTTCTTTGTACTACCATTCGCCATCACACCAGACGATTTCTAGGTTCAAAATAAGACAATCCATACTGAGGCAAATTCCCATATAATTAATTAAAAGGGTTATTACTTCCTACAATCGGCAATAACAATATAGGAAAGCGATAAACACCCAGAAAGCAACAATGGCACTGGATAAAACATTGGATGAATGGTCGTCCCTAAATTGTTTCTAGCCTAATTATTCCCAGCATTAGTCCACTTGATTACCCCTAATCAAATTGAGTGTTATTGGCTGTATTGGTCGATTTCTATATTAATTTTAATAAAATTTACCGATTGATTATTTACCTAATTATTTACATGTCTTACATCCACGGTCAGTTTCTAATAAATTTTATATTATTTTAAGGTTTAATAATTGCACATTACTTATTTACAGATATTTACCTGAGAATATACAAAAATGAAAAATATGATAAATAAACCATGCACCCTTAGAGAAAGGAAATGTAAAATGATTTTCTACCATTTTTAACCTATTTTTTACGGGTTGAATTATTTAAGTTGGTTAATTAATATAAATAGTCATTTGAGTGATAAATATCCAGGATACACTACAAAATAATAAAAAGTTAAGGAGTCTTACCAATAGGTTGTTCAGAAAGAGTCGATCGGTTGATCTTGAAGATTCAATCAATTCTGCATCTTCAAGATCTGGTCTCCATAATGTTCAACGTGGAAAACACATCAAAGCGCCGGTCAGTTGTTTGGTGGAGGTTCGATCGATTGTCAATTAACGGCCCAGGCCTAAAATCATTTCTTACTTCTGGTTACCACAGCTGATCAGCCGATCTAAAGAAATAGATCAACTGATCAACTGTTCAAAAGGCCGAAGAAAGGCCTCAAAGAGCCGATTGGTGTTGTAACGAAAAGGCTGAAACTTTGAAAGCTTCTATAGACATGCAGGGAGCAAACTACAACAAAAGAAATATACATAACCACAAATAGAGTTTTTCAAAGAAGCTTTACAAACAACAAAAACACAAAGGATGCAAGTTTTGAAGGATCTAAAGCCTAATGAACCAAAAATACATTTTGGTTCATATATTAGGATTTATAGCTCCATTCTTCGTTCTGTTTGCTCCTACAACATCTCCTCCTCCCCAGGATGTTAAAGATATAAACAAAAAATAAAAGGAAGTTAGTTTAAAGATTGACGAAGGCTACAGAGACATAAACTATAAAACAAAGTATGAAAAATGCTTATTCTGATGAGATGAATGCTTCATAGATGGTTGGTTGCCCTCATAGTTTGTGATTGTTATTGCTTCTACTGATAATGAACTTCAGAATTAGATTGTTTTCTGTTTTCTTATTTCCTTCTCTCCATAAAGCCAAGAACTCTCCCCTCCTTCCTCCCTGTGTTTCCCTTTTGTTGTCACTAAAAAAAGATTAGTAAATGTGTGTGTAATGTGTGAAAATGAGCAAAAGTCCCCCCAAACCCTTAAGTTTAGGTTATATTTATAGGGTGAGATTAGGGCGATGCTCTATACAAAGTTAGCCTATACAAACCTATCAAAATCAAATGATTACAGGGGAAGAATTGATCGGTCCATTAAGATCAACCTATCAAATGTTCTCAAAGAGTCGGCTGGTCCTTCCCTCAAAGGACTGGGCTTTGACAGACTTTGGGCCCAACGAATGTTTAATGAACCAGCCGGTTCATTACATTGAATCGATCTGTCCTTTGGTGGCCCAACATACAAATTTGAATCTTCTGCTCATTCCAAGAGAAATTGGTACACCATAATGATCTAATTAAGATCGTATTCATCATCAGGCTCCCGAGCCGCTTCCACATCCTACATCCAAACATCGGGAGTCTACACTAGTTCTTAAATTTCTAGCTAATTATATCCAATAAAGGCTAACAGTCTTCCTTGTTAATTCTGGTAAAGATCAAAGGCATTCCTAAGTATCTCATTGAGAGCTAGCCTTCTTTAAATTGAATTATACTCAGGATTTGCTGCTTTAGTGACTCTGAAACTCCAGCTAGAAAAACATGGCTTTTCTGATCATTAACCCTGAGGCCTGACACTTCTTTAGAACTGTCCAAAAGAGTAGTGACTTGAGTTACGGTATTTAGATCAGCAACACAAAAGATGACTAATTAAGTCATCTACAAACATCAAGTGATTCAACTGTAGTTTCTTGCACTGAGGATGGAATTTAAAATCTACTGTAATTTGATGTGTGTGAAACACACATAGAATTTCCTAGTCTTGAGATCCTATTTTGATAGTATTTAGTTCATTAATGTTTATATGCTTTGTATTTCTCAAGGCTTTTGCACCATATAAGTATAAGTATTAATTTTATGATTACTTGTGCTTTTAAGGATTTATTTATACTTATTTGGTGTTGTTGGCTAATGGATAGCAACTCTTAATTTTTGATGCTGATCAACTTAGACATAGTACCAAGTTTTTGAAGCTAGTATTTGAGTCTATAAGACAGGGGGAGCAAAAACACAAGGGCAAGAATCAGGTATTAGCTTCAAGCTTAAAGGATCAAGAAGGCAGAATGAAGTTCAGACTGAAGGAACAAAGAGATCAGACTGATGCTCAAGCTTATGGTATCTATAAGCTAGACTGAGTCTTAAGCTGACAAGACCAGTGATACACCAATTCTCTGTATAACCGTAAATTTCTTCTAGAATTCCTGTAGGGATGATTGAGAGAATGCATTGTTACATTTCATGCATCGTTTTCTGTGCATAGTCCAAAAACAGTCAACATGTAGAGCCAAAACTGTTATTTCTGGTGGCTAGGAAAAAGACAGAATTTTTTATACATGTTTCCTTATTTTGTGGAGAATTTTATTCTTCCATTATCGTTTGCATTCTTCTTGTTGTCTTCTAGTGTATAGTTGTCTCATTCTAGATAAGGACACTAAAGTATTTTCGTTAATTAGAGCAACAGATCTAGAAGTATCCTTTGATCACTATATATACACACTACTCTGCATTTTCATAAAGTGTGAGAAGAAAGAACATTGAGTAAAAATTGAGCATAACAGAATAGTGTGGCATAATTGAGCATGAATCATTTCATTATCTTCTCTCAATCAAACCAATAGAGCTTGTAATCAGAGAATGGAGAGATCTTAGAATATTTTTTATTCTTTCTTTTTATAGGTTAGCAAGTCCCTGTTAATACTTGTATAGTTTGCA